>PVIA01001363.1:0-287798 GCA_004024845.1 Tonatia bakeri | reverse complement strand
ATCCCTTCAAGGGGGGTGAACTGATGACCCAGCCTTATCCTTGCCAGCACTAGACAACTTTAACACACAAGGTCGGATGGTTGACCTCCAGTTGGTAATCAAGCAAGTGTTCACTCAGTATGGTCAAAATGAAATGAACAGCTGCTGTCAGTTAGGCCTGCCAGTCTGCTGCCAACAACTCCTTCAGGGTTTGCTGAAAAGAGGCAAATTACAGAACTTTTAACCTAAAAATACATGCCAAACAAAACCAACACAGATACAACACAGTAGACTGAGTACTCTTCTAGACAAGTAAATTCAAGATCCTACAACTTGAATACATAGTTCGGAACTCAAATAGAACTTTGAGGACCTTTGTGGTTGTGATCCTCCCTCCAACTGTATCCCTAGGGTGGGAGTCTCATCCAAGGTTCAGGCCTCATATCCTATAAAATCCTTGCACGTAGAACCCTAACCCTCAATCCTGACAAGGTTATTAGATAATTTAGGCACAAACACATTTTAACAAAGTTACTTAACTGAAAAATATCTGATCTAGAAGCTACTTTTTTCTCCAAAAATGAAAGTAGAAAGTAGCACCAAGAAGCCTGGAGTGCCATGGTGGAGGAAGCAGAAACCCAATAGCCAAGCCCCTAGACAAACCGCCAATGTGGCTACTAAGGGTCAGCTACAAAGGTGCACACCCTGCAAGGTGGCTGTAGTGGTTCAAGCAGGCAACCAAAAGACTGAAGTCCATTTGTAGTCACCAAAATTGTTACTGGGTAAAGGCTCACTTCTCAATGTACAAGAAACCAATACCATGGGCCTGGCTTTTGAGAAAAGAAAAGGTTTTATTTGAGGCCACTGGCATGGAAACAGGAGGCAAGGTTCCAATATGCCTCCCTGAATCAGGGCTCCAGATAGAATTTTTAAGGAGTTTCAACACTGGGTCTTCCTAAATAACAGAAGGGTCTGGCATTCAGGTCTTGCTCATGTCCCAACACTTTGGTTCCATGGGGAGAGCAATCAGGTTTCACAAATATTACTCATGAGTGGTGTTCACAGTGTTGCTCTTAAATGGTGTGTATCCAAGGTTTAAATTTTGGTTCTCATCTTGTCAGAAACAGGATAGGACTGGTTTGAGCTGGTTCTGTGGTTAAAAAACTACCCAATTAAAAAATGGGCAAAAGGTCAGAATAGACACCTTTCCATACACAATATACAGATGGTGAATAAACGTGAAAAAGTATGACCATCATCATATGTCAATAGGGAATTTCATATTAAAATGACAATAAGATACCACTATACCCATATTACAATGGCAAAAATTCCAAACCCTGACAACACTAATGTTGATGATGTGAAACAACGGAGACTCTCATACATTGCTGGTGGGATACAGGGTGTTATGGGAGATAGTTTCTTACAAAGCTACACAGTCTTATAATAGAATCTAGTAATCATGTTCCCAGGTGTTTACCCTAAATAAGGTGAAAGTTTATATGCACATAAAATCCTGCACACAAATGTTTATAGCAGCTTTATTTATAAATGCCAAAAGTTGCAAGCAACCTAAATGTCCTTCAATAGGTAAATGGATATACAAACTATGATGCATATATACAATGATATATTATTCTGTAATAGAGGTATAAAATGAGCAACTAAACCTTGAAAAACATGGCAGAAACTTAAAAGTATATTGCTAAGAGTATCTAAAAACAAATACTATATGGCCTCATCTATAAGTGGAACCTAATCAACAAAACAAACAAATGAGCCAAAGAAGAACAAGAGACATGGAAATAAATAACAAACTGACAGTGACCAGAGGGGTTGGGAGGAGAATAATGGGGGGGGAAACAGAAAAGATCAAGTCAAGGAACATATATACAAAGTATCCATGGTCAAGGACAATGGGGTGGGGATTATCTTTGGGAGCATGGGTTGGACAAGGCAGGGGACACCAATGGGGAGAAAATGGGGACAACTGTAACTGAACAACAATAAAATATGTTTTAATAAAAAACAAAAAGATAAGAAGCTAATCTGACAGGCTACATACTGTATGAGTCCAAGTATAAGACATTATAGAAAAGGCAAAACTATGGACACAGTAAAAGGTTTATTCAGTGTGAGGGCTGGTGGGATGAAGAGGAGGAACATAGGGCAGGAAATGAAACTATTCTGTACAATACTGTAATGGTGGATATATGACATTACCCATTTGCCAAAATCATAGAATGTATAACACAAAGAGTGAGCCCTAATGTAAACTGTAGGCTTTAATTAATAACATTGTATCATTGATTCATCAATTGTAACTAGTATACCACATCAGTATAAAATATTTCTTTTTTTTTTGTAAAGATTTTATTTATTTATTTTTAGAGAGGGAAGGGAGAGGGAGAGAGAGAGAGAGAAACATCAATGTGCGGTTGCTGGGGAACATGGCCTGCAACCTAGGCATGTGCCCTGACTGGGAATCGAACCTGCGATGCATGGTTCGCAGCCCAAACCCAATCCACTGAGCTACACCAGCCAGGGCCAGTGTAAAATATTTCTAACAGTGGAAACTGTATGGGGAATGAGGTGGTATTGGAAATTGTAATTCCTGTATTTTTTTCTATAAACCTAAAACACACTGAAATAGACTATTAAAATATTTTTCTAAAAACATGGTTATATAATATTCAAAACTACACATATTAATAGAAAACATTAATATTTGCTGTGGGAAGTGTAAAGAGGGGCAGGATTTACTGATATTTTATAAGTCCATACATATGTCAAATGCATCAAATTCTATACTTTAAATGTGTAAAGTTTATTGTATGTAAAATCAGCTAAATGAAACTGTTAAAATGTTGCAAACATCAGTATACTTCTTGCCAAATACTTCAGCATGCTTGTCATTTACTAGAGTTCAATATTTATTATGTCTTTCTTGTTTTGAGATAAAAGGTACATACAGTGAAGTACTAAAAACATTAAATCAACACTGATGGATTTTTGATAAATGCAAGCACTTATATAACCCTAATATCTATCAAGATATAAAATATTGCCATCATTTCTGGCAATTTCCTTATATTCTTTCCCATTCAGTGCCTCCTACATTAGTCTCCAAATGCCTTTACCCACCATGATTAGGCAACCACCCATTGTTTTTCACCATCACAGATTGCTTTTGCTAGTACTAGGTATGTCAGTGTTTCCTAGAAATTCATCTAATGAAATCACATATTGTGTATTTATTTGTATAAGGTAATTTTCACTTAATGTAATTTTTGCGGGGAGTTGTTCACGATGTTGCTTGAAGCATAACTTCACTCCTTCTCATTGTAGATTAGCACTTTACTATACTAATATACTACTGTTTATTCATTCTCCTTGTGACAGAAACCTGGGCTTTTTGCAGTTTTTGACTATTTATTCTGAGTAAATCTGTTATGAATATTCCTTAGCAAATTTTTTTTACCCTGACTGGAGTGGCTCAGGGGATTGGGCGTTGTCCTGCAAGCCAACAGGTTACTGGTTCAACTCACAGTCAGGGCACATGCCTGGGTTGCCGGCCAGGTCAGGTTCCCAGTTGGGGACACAGGAGAGGCAACCATACGTTGATGTTTCTCTCCCTCTCTTTCTCCCTTACCCTCTCTCAAAAAATAAATAAGTAATATCTTAAAAAATTTCTCAACAGATATGTTTAGGTCATTAGCTAGATGCAGGTTTGTTTAATAAGAAATTGGTAGAATATTTTTCAAAGTAGCATTTTATTCCTGTACCAAGAGGGGATGAGAGTTCCAGTTGACGCACATCCTCACAATATTCAGTGTTGTCAGTTAGTCAGTGTTCGGTTGTCTCTCATTGTAACATAACCTTGCATTCCAGAGCCTATGCTCTTTACCATCACACTGCATATTAGTTTCTACACAGTGCCTGGGACATAGTAGAAAGAGCAAAGCTGTTCTTCAAGCAGTAGTAAAGTAATGTCTTTTACTGTGTGGTTTTTGGGTAATCATCCTGAATCATGGACCTTATTTTTCTTTTCTGTTTCCCAAACACATTTCAAGTTCTCTGAGAAAGCCTTGCTGATTCTGTCTTAAATTTTGCTGTCCTCGTTTATGAGCATATTTGACTGAGTGACTATAAATACTGTGGACATCTAACATATGACAAGTGTAACAAGGAATTAGGAATTTTAATAGCTGAGTCTTTTTTTCAGAGAGTCTTTTTTATTAAAGCAGATACTGTCATGTTCCAGTCATTCTAAAAAAAAGAGTGATATGGTTGTTTTCCATTTAAAGCAGTTTGCACCCTTTGGGTACTCTGCAACAGTACATTATTGATTTCTCTTGAGGTTTTCTTGAGGTTGTTTGTCTTGAAGTTGGTTTTGTTTGAACATGGTAGTACTGTGATGGTGGTCATTTGGCCACCTCTGTCCTAGTCAGCATTGGAATGTAGGAAGGCTCCTCTGTTGGACTCCACAACTTTCAAGGGTTACTGGAGACCACCATGGGACTGATGAGAACAGAGAGGTAGGTCAAGGAGTCTGCATGACCCACAGAAGAGTCCATTATTGCCTGGTAGAAAATCATCAGGACAGTGATCAACAAAGGTGTCTATGATCATGATAAACGTAATTGCTCACACATCACCCATAACAATCAGGGATTGGAATTAGACAGTCTGGTTGTGATCCTAGTTTTGACTCTATGTAGCTCAGTTTCCTCATCTAAAAACTGACTTCAGAAATCATTGTTTCACCATGTTAGCTTGTGATATAACAAAATAAATTAAGTTAGAGTGACTAACAAGGTCACTTCTATAGCAATGTCAGGTTAGCCTCTGAAATGTGCCTTTGATTCTGAAAGCAGTGGCTGGAAGGATGCATTGATACCTCCTCAAAGGCAAAGGTCAGGCCTTTCATGATGGCCTGTGTGGGTTCCATAAGGAGGCAAAACCAAGGTGAAAAGACTTTAACACCAGTCAGGAGATCCTGCTCGAGGCTGTCTGAGGCTATTAACTGATGCCAAATCATAAATTTCCACCACCTCTCTTCAGATGGGTGTTGAGGGCCACCCTACCTGGTCTCAGGAAGCTGTGACCCCTGTGACTTAGACTGAGTGAGAGACCTCCAGATCAGGAGCCACTAAGGAGACAAAACTTATTCCCCTGGCATGAATGCTACCCGTTCTGTGCCTGGCCTTTAAATGCTAGATCAGTTACCAATGATGGGTAAGACTCCTCAGGGAGGAGCGACCTAAGACAGGGGCTGGTCTCAATTAGGCCTGTGGAATAAGACTCACGAGACTGTGGAAATAAATGAAGGGGCTGTGGAAAGGAAGGGGTGATCATCAACCCCTGCCCTCTCTTAGCCTGAGTCTTCATACTTAGATGTGAGAAATCCAAGTCTCCTTGCTGCCTCTGTCTCCAGCCCTTCTCAGGGCTTAGCAAACAGCCAAAGGGGCAGCTCAGACTGGCGACGGCAGACCTCTGGGGTAATCAGGCCTAAGACATAGAATATGAAAGACCCTGTGAAATCTGCTTGCTGGAGGATGCTCTTTAATTAGAATATGAAGTCACGGGCAGGAAACAGATTTAAGCTTTAAGTCCTGTAGTCTTTTTAAGTGATAAAATCCCAAAATCTCTGGCTTAGCATCCCAGTAGGAAATCTCCTAGCACCTGTCAAAAAGCTAACTACTTGTAATTTGCAAACTGTATTGGTATTCAGGAATAAAACCCTGCTTGTGCAGGGGAAGGGAGCGCTCACCGACTTGGAGAGTGGCCACTCCCTTCCTTACTTCCCTACAGAAAACTGTTTCTGTGCATGATTATTTTTTATGTTTCAACGAGCCATCCGCAGTGTGTTTAAGCGTGTCCACAGCCGGCCGGGAGAGCCGGGGTCTGCACGCTACAGATGGAGACTGCTTTGTTATGCAATTGATGCTACAGAACTCCTCTCCATGAGGTTGGACTAATATTAAACTTGTTTTAAGAATTCATTTTTTAGAGCAGTTTTAATTTAACAATGAAATTGAAAGGAAGGTACAAACGTTTCTTGTATACTCCTGCCCTCACACATGCAATCCCCCTTCATTATCAACATTCCACACCAGATTAGTACTTTTTTTAAAATTAAGGATCAATTTACACTGATGCATCATAATAACCCAGAGTCCATCATTTACCTTAGGGTTCTATGGTGTTGTACATAGTATAGGTTTGGACAAATATATAATGGCATGTACTCTTTTTTATGGTATCATACAGGGTAGTTTCATTGTCCTATAAATCCTCTGTGTTCCACTTATTCATCCCTTCCTCTTTGCCCAAATCCTGGCAACCACTGACTTTTTATAGTCCCCATAGTTCTGTCTTTTCTATCATGCCATAGAATTGGAATCATATAGTATGTAATCTTTAAGATGGCTTCTTTTACTTAGTGACAGCTCATTTATTTTTAACGCTGATTTTAGGCACTTTTTATTTTATTCATAGATGCGATAGTCCTTCTTTCTGAAAACTGAAATATTTATTAAATAACAGATTTGCTGGTAACAAATTTCAGCAACATCATTTTGTTTGAAAAATTTATTTTTTCACCTTTATTTTAAGATATTTAATATTCAGGGCGTTTTTTTTCTTTTAACATTTTAAGTATCTCATTCCATGATATTTTGGTTTGCCTAGTTTCTAACCACAAATCTACACCTATTCTATATTTATCCAATTATAAGAAATATACTTTTTTCTTTATATTTAAAAAGATTTTTTAATATCATTGATTTTCAATAATTTGTTCATGACTTATCTTGCTTTCCTTTTTTTCCCCCTTTGGATTACTTGGTTGTGTAGTTCTATAATTTTCACCCAACTTTATATACTCTGAAATTATTTCTTCAAGTCTTTTGGCAACTTCCACTTATTCTAAGATTCTACTTGAATGTTAATTATACCTTTAGATACTATTTCATAAATATTTATAACTTTGCTTATTTTGTCAAGTATTTTTATTTTCTATATGTTTTATTTTGGATAAGTTTTTTGTTAAATCCTCAAATTTATAATGTTTCTGCATTGTTTAATCTGCAGTTAACCCTACTAAGTAAACATTTTATTTTTACATTTTAGTTTTTATCCTTAGATACTCATGTGGTTCATTTTTATATCTTCTATTCTTTTTATATTCATGTTTGCCATTGATTATTATACATATTGACCATGTTCACATTACCTATTTTAAAATACTATTCTGCTAATTCCATTATGCCTGTCTCATTTCTGGATCTCTCCACTGACTGACCTTTCATCTGCTTATGGATCACATTTTTCTCATTTTCACTCACCTAATAATTTCTGATTGGTTGCTGGGATTTTTACATTTTTTGCATACTGAATTTTGTTGTACGTCTTCAAAGAATCTTTCAGGCTCTGTTTGGTTACATTTGCTTCTTCTGTGGTCCTGAAATTGCCTCCAGATAGAAAGACAGGGTGATTGTAGGGTTCACTGCATATGTTTCCTTATTTCAGGAATCAGTGGTGCATTTCTTGTCCAGTGTCTGAAATTATTTATCATTGGAGGTTAAGTACAAAGTGTGTAAGATACCTTTGAAAAAAGAACATTGAACTTCAGAAGACATGTGTTCTAGTCTCAAATTATCCATAATCACAGGTGTATTATACCCTTTCTCTGAGCTTAGATATCCCATCTCAAGAGATCTTCCCTGGCCTCGCTGGCCTGGGCTGGCATCTTTGTCACAGGCTTTCCTGGTACTGTAAAGTTTTTCTTCGGTTGCTGTACCCTAGTTGTAATTATGTATTTAATAACTGCCATCTCGGAGAGACTGTAAGATTTTAGAGGGCAGAAGATAACATCAATCTTGTTCACTACTCTATCTGCAGAGCCTAAAATAGGGCCTTGAGCATAGGCTTGAAAAAATATTTCTGGAATAAACATGTGGAAATTGAAAAATATTTTTGGGAGGACGGAAGATGGCAGTGAAGTAGATGGGAGCTGGGCCCACTTGCTTGTGCACCCAACTGGGACACTTGGCTGATCTTCCAAAAAACAAAGTGAACAACCAACAGAATCTTAGCTTGTATGAAGTTTGGAAGTCAAAGTGTGCAGAGTATGCTTCAAAACAGGTGGTAAGGAGGTTTTATACACTGATGGAGAAGGTCCCCAGTCATGGCACCAGAAACCATAATTGCTGTGGGGACACTGGAGGAGAGCCAGGTCACAGATAGCAGCCTAGGGTGGGGAAATCCCACACCTGCACCAGGAGAGACCTGAACTCATAAACTTGTGGGGAGGGGGAGGGGGGGAAAGCAGCAAGAGCACACACAGCTGGCAGTGTACCGAAGCTTTGGGTGGCAGTTGCTGTCCTGACAGTGCCAGAGAATTTGAGGAATCCTGGAGGCACCTGGAGCTGGAAGAAGAGGTAACCTGTGACTGGCCATGAACCAGGTAGACTCTCGACTTGCCAGAGAGTTCGAGTATGTGAAAAGCCAGGCAGTGGCTTGGAGCAGCAGTGGAACCAACAGAGACTATTTTCAAAAGTGGAACAGAGGCCTACTGGGCAGTGACCTTGCGTGTACAGCTGCCATGCCACCAAGGGGAGAGATATGGATTGTGTGCACAGTTTGCTCCCACTCATTGCACCTCATGGATTGGTACAAAGTGAGGTGGTTTATCTGCACCAACCCATTGCAATGGCATGGAGTAGAGAGTGTGGGCCATTCAGTGTTCTGAGGCCATGGGCTGGAAGTGGGGCACCTGTGGTCAAAGCCCAGACTGAGTCTCCATCCTTACAGAACCATCAGACAGGGAAAACGGACAGAGCCAAACCCCTCGATGCATGCAGGAGCCAGGAAGACCCGCAAAACAGGCTGGGCAGGCTTAACAACAAACAGGCAGGAGTGTGAGGTTGGGGGATTTTTACCTTTTTTTTTAAGAGTAAGACCTAGAATTGAGAGAAAACCAGAGAGATCCAGATAGAAGTCAGAAGGTGAACATCAACAGCTGAGACAAATTTCACCTTGTTCTTCATCAGAACCTGTATGTTTTCTTAAATTTCTGTTCTTTTAATTTTTTTTGTGTTTTTATTTGTTTTTTCCCCCTTCATATTGCATTTTAATTTTTCTTCTTTCACTTCACTTGTATTCCAAACAACTCACTACTCTTGGTCTTCTATTTTTTTCATTCTTTTTATTAAGAGTATATTTTTTATCATATTATTGTTATTCCAAATCTCACATAGCAGCTTTCCCTGGTCTTCATCCATTTCACCATCTTCCTGAGCTTTATTACTGCTGTTGTAAACTTTATTTTCACTCACATTATGCTTTGTTCTTATCTCTACAGTCACTATTTCTGCTTCATCTAACCTCACATAAGCACTCTTCTTTTTTAAGTAAGCTCACATTTGTTTTCTCCTCTCATAAAAGTCTTATTTCTTTTCCACTTTTTATAAAAAGTGGTTAGTTGGGTGAAATACTATGGTTATCACTGTAGTTCTCCAAAAGAACTCCTATTTGTTCACTATTTGTTTGTACTTTAAATCCCATTGAATACACTCCTCCTGTCTTACTCCATTTTGCCTTCTCCCTGTCCCTGATCGGTTGAGTTATGAATTTTATTTTATTCATTTCTCTTTTTCCCCACTCTCTCAATCTGGGCTTTACTCCTTATGCTTATTAGTTTGCTTCCCTGATCTTCTCAAAATAATTTTTCTTTATGGTAGACATCTAGTATTTACTTTTTGCCTTTCTACATCTTATTCCCATTCCACCATTATTAAACTTCAGTCCGCTGTCATCGCTATTGACCCTGCTGTAGGTTTCTATGCAATTTTGACCTCATTGGTCTAATACCTTTTCAATTTTACTTCAAACTTCACAGTATACTCTTGCCTTTTCTTACCCCATTGCTCCTGTTGTCCTTTTGTGTTTAACTTATATTTTAAATTTTGTTCTGTCCTTTTCCTCACCCTGGTTCTATCCCAACTCTTATCAATTCTCCTCCCTCTTACCACTCAACAACATTTTCCCCTATTTTAGTCATCTCATATTCCCTTTGTGATAGCTTATAATATCCATAATCTCTCTTCATATTTATTAATTTTTGCTCAATTGTGTTTGAGATTGCTGATGTGGTAGGAGGGTTATTTTTGCTAGCATAGTTTTGAATGTCTGGAAATACTGTTTTTTAGCCAATACCTGCATAACAGCATACAAGACGAGGTGGGACTTGTGACTACCAGTAAGCCCTCTAG
Organism: Tonatia bakeri; assembly: GCA_004024845.1. NCBI lineage: Eukaryota > Metazoa > Chordata > Mammalia > Chiroptera > Phyllostomidae > Tonatia > Tonatia bakeri. Next base: position 277,539 of record PVIA01001363.1, on the reverse strand, counting down.
ACAGGAGAACCCACCAACAAAGAAGCCACCAAATAAAACCCAAGTACAGCAAGAGAGCTCACACAAACAGGAGAAAGGGCAACCTTAGAGTATCCAGACAAGGAGATCAAAGAGACTGCAACACTGAGTCCCATAGAACTTCTACCACAGAAGTCCATCTGATGAAAACAGGTAGACAAAGCTTAGCAACCTGAGATGTGGAAACAAACAAAAAGTGCCACCTAAAATGAGGAGACAAAGAAAGAACCCACAATTAAAAGCAATGGAAGAATCCCCAGTAGAAGAGCTAAATGAAATTGAGGCAAACAACCTGTTAGACATAGAATTTGAAAAAAAAAAATGGTTAAAAGGATGCTCAAGGAATTCAGTGAAAAGTACAAGGAACTGAGTGAGAGCTACAATGTCATGAAAAAGGAAATAGAAACTATAAACAAAAACCAGGAAAAAATGAAGAATACAATTTCTGAAATAAAAAAAAAATACACTAGAAGGAATCACAAGCAGGTTGGATGAAGCAGAGGACCAAATTAGTGAACTGGAAGACAAGGTGGAAAGAAATACCCAGGGAGAGCAGCAGCATGAAAAAAGACTCAAAAAGTATGAGGAGAGCTTAAGGGAATTTCAGGACAACATAAAATTCAACAACGTTCAAATCATAGGAATACCAGAAGGAGAAGAAAAGGCACAAAATATCAAAAATCTGTTTGAAAAAATAATGACTGAAAACCTCCCTAACCCAGAGAGGGGAAAAACCATGCAAGTTCAGGAAGCACAAAGGGTCAAAATCAAGATAAACTCAAAGAGATATACTCCAAGACAAATCATAATTAAAATGCCAAATTTTAAAGACAAAGAGAGAATCTTAAAAGCGGAAAGGGAGAAAAAGATAGTAATGGGGTATCTCTGATAAAACTATCAGTTGATATTGCAACAGAAACACCACAAACCAGAAGGGGATGGCAAAAAAATAATGCAAGTAATGAAAAGCAGCCCTGGCTGGTTTGGCTCAGTGGATTGAATGCCAGCCTTAAACCAAGGGGTCTCTGGTTCGATTTCCAGTTAGAGCATATGCCTGGGTTGTGAGCCAGGTCCCCACTAAGGGGCGCCTGAGAGGCAATCACACATTGGTGTTTCTCTCCCTGTATTTCTCCCTCCCTTTCCCTATCTCTTAAAAATAAATTAAAAACAAAATCTTTAAAAAAAGAGAGAAAAACAAAGGCCTGCAACAAAGACTACTCTACCTAGCAAAGCTGTTATTTAAAATAGAAGGAGAAATCAGGAGTTTTACAGACAAAAGATGGTTAAAAGAATACACCTCTGCCAAACCAGCTCTGCAATATGCTAAAGGGACTGCTTTAAGAAGATGAAGGTATAGAGTGAGAGAGAGAGGAACACAAGTACAAAAGAAAAATGGCAATGAATAAGTATCTTTCAATAGTAACATTAAATGTTCCAGTCAGAAGACATAGGGCAGCATAAGAAAACATCTCTTGCATATATGTTCTCTACAAGAGACCTACCTGAGAACAAAAGACCTACACAGACTGCAAGTGAATGGTTGGAAAAAATATTCTGAGAAAATGGACAGGAAAAAAATAGGCTGAGGTAGCAATACTTATATCAGACAAAATAGATTTCAAAACAAATGCCATTAAAACAGACAATGAAGGACATTTTATAATACTTTAGGGAAGAATCCATCTAAAAGACATAAACATTGTAAACATATATGCTCCCAACATAGGAGCACCCAAATATATAAGCAAAATCTTGGAGGACTTCAAGAAAAATATATACAGCAACACACTTATAGTAGGGAAATTTAACACCCCACTTTCAACAATGGATAGATCTTCCAAACATAATAAAACAAGGTAATTGTGGCACTGAATGACACATTAGATCAAATGGACTTAACTGAACCTTTCATCTAATATAGAACCTTTCATCTCAAAGAAGCAAAATAAACATTCTTTCCAAATGCACAGGGGACATTTTCAAAGATAGACCACATGATGAGACACAAAACAATACCTAACAAATTCAAGAAACATGAAATCATATCAAGCATTTTCTTGGACAACAAAAACTTGAAAGTAGAAACCAATCTCAAGGAAAAAACTCAAAAACATTCAAACTTAATGGAGACTTAATAGCATGCTGTTAAACAATGAATGGGTTAAGAATGAGATCAAGAAAGGAATCAAAAAGTTTCTGGAAACAAATGAAAATGAACACACAACAGCCCAGAATGTATGTGACAAAGAGAAGGCAGTTCTGAGAGGGAAGTTCATAGCAATACAGGCCTACTTAAAAGAGATGGAAAAATATCAAATAAACAACCTAACTCTACATCTACAAGAACTGGAGGAACATTAACAAACAAAGCCCAGAGTAAATAGAAGGAAGGTAATAATCAAGATCAGAGCACAGTTAAATGACAAAGAGACTAAAAGAACAATTCAAGGATCGATAAATCCAGGAGCTGCTTCTTTGAAAATACAAACAAAATCCACAAACCCTTAAGCAGACTCATCAAGAAAAAAAGAGAGAGGACCCAAATAAATAAAATCAGAAATGAGAGATTACAACTGATACCACAGAATTACAAAGGGTTGTAAGAAATCCCTATATGCCAAGAAATTTGAAAACCTAGGTGAAATGGACAAATTTCTAGAAAAACATTATCTCTCAAAACAAATCAAATGAACAAGCAAAATATAACCAGAGACATTGAAATTAAGAACAAACTGACAGTAACAAGAGGGGAGGTAGGAAGGGACCTTGGTGAGGATTAGGGGGAAGTGTTGTCAAGGAACATGTATAAAGGACACACAAACAAAGCCAAAGCGGGGTAGGACCAAGGGTGGGAGGTGTGTATGGCTGGGGTGGGGGAAAGTGGTGGGAGGAAAATGGAGACAACTGTACCTGAACAACAGTAAAAAAATAAAATAAAGTGCTACTTACAGACGAGAGAGAGAGAGAGAGAGAGAGAGAGAGAGAGAGAGAGATTTTCCAAAACTGAATCAAGAAGTAGAAATCCTGAACAGACTGATAATAGCTAGTGAAATAGAAGCAGTAATCAAAAAACTCCCACCACACAAAAGCCCTGGACCAGACGGTTTCACAGAAGAATTTTACAAAACACTTAAGGAAGAGCTAACCCCTATCCTTCACAGACTATTCCAAAAAATCCAAGAAGAGGGAAGACCCCCAAACTCTTTTTATGAGGCCAGCATCATCCTAATCCCAAAACCAGATAAAGACATAACAAAGAAAGAAAACTATGTCAATATCACTGATGCTCTTGCCACCTTTGTCAAATATCAATTGCTCATACAGGTGTGGGTTTACTCCTGGGTTCTCTGCTCTGTTCCATTGATCTATATATCTGTTCTTATGCCAGTACCAGACTGTTTTTATTACAGTGTCCATATAGTATAATTTGATATCAGGAGGTGCGATACCTTCAGCTTTATTCTTGTTTTGCAAGAAGGAGGGGTAACTCTTGTAGCAAAGTGGAGCTGAGCAGGCCCTCTTGCTAGAGAATAAATTAATTTTTAAGTTATAATAAAACACATTCCTAAGCAAAGAAAACATTTGTGTATTGATCTCAGGCTGTGGTCTATGAGTTTGTGCCTCTGCTAGGGATAATGTCATGCATTTTCTCAATCGTCTTCAATGTCTTCTGCATATTTATATGGAAAAATTCAGATTTCTCTGGAATCTTGATATATAAGGTCCTAAAATGTTCAGTCCCCAATTACCTTCTCAGTTTCTTCTTCTACCCTGTTCCCTTGTGTATCCTTCTGCATTCCTGTTGAACTCTGCTACTGCCTCTTTCTCCAAGCACGTGGCACTTTGCCATCTAACTCTACTCCTGTCCTCCTCCCCTTTGCCTGTGATATACTCTCAGCACTTTGTCTGTGGCAATCTGACTCCTGGAATTCAGGACCTGTCTCAGCCACGGCCTCTACAATTAGGTTTAAATGACTCCTGCAGAATATGTGTATACTTGTTCCTTATATTTACCTAACCTTTTAGAGGAAATTTTATTCACCTCTTGGATCCATTTATGTATCTTTATGTAAGCAATTTTCAAACCTCGCTTAAAACACCTGGCGGTCTGACTGAAGTGTGCGGAACCCGGCTCTTTCCTGGCTATGGACACACTTAAACATACTTTGAAGTGTGCAGCGCCTGGCTCTTGGCCGGCTATGGACATGCAAAAACCCACTATAGAAATAATCATGCACAGAAACAGTTTTCTGAATGGAAGTCAAAGACGGAGTGCTCACTCTCCAATTCTTTGAGCTGCTCTGGGCTAAACCCCCCTAGGGGGAAGAGCCCCTTCCTTTGTCCCAGTGGGTTTTTATTGAGAAAGTAGACACAGTTTGTGGATTGACAGTCTGGCAGAAGGGATCAAGGGGAACACGTATCTTACAAGGATGTTAACAGAGTTTCTGTTGTGATTCCGGGCAGAGATTGGAGTTTTATCATATGAAAAGACTACAGGTTTCAAAGGTTTCCTGACTTTGCCTTCAAATTCCAAGTTAATAACATCCTCCAGCAAACAGATCTCACAAGATCTTGCATATTCTTTGTCCCAGGCCTGATTACCCCAGGGGTCCGCTGTCCCTGGTCTGAGCTGCTAAGCCCTGAGAAGGGCTGGAGGCAGAGGCAGCAAGGAGACTTGGATTTCTCACATCTGAGTACAAAGACTCAGGCTAAGAGGGGGCAGGGGTAGATGCTGATCACCCCTTCCTTTCCACAGCCCCTTCATTTATTTCCAAAGTCTCGTGAGACTTATTCCACAGAGGCCTTTACGAGATCAGCACCTGTCTTAGGTCCATTCCCTATCCTAGAGAATTGTTACCTGTCATTGGTAACTGATCTAGCATTAAAGACCAGGCACAGAACAGGTAGCGTTCATGCCAGGGGAATAAGTTTTGTCTCCTTAGTGGCTCCTGGTCTGGAGGTCTCTCACTCAGCCTAAGTCACAGGGGGTCACAGCTTCCTGAGACCAGACAGGGTTGCCCTCAACATCTTTACCACCAATTTCCAGATGAGGATACAAAAACACTGAAAGCTAAGTGAGATGACCAAAGATACATGGTTTCATCTTTACAAATTCCCTTTCTGTGAAATTTCACCTGTACTTGCATACCCAGCATTTGCATAATTTTCTACCTTTCCTATGAGTTTTAAAATTCTTTATGGGCATGTGTCTTATTTTTCCAATTTTTATACTGTCCACAGAACTTCTCACAATGCTTGGCACATAATAGATGATCAATGAATATTTGAGATTTTAATGACATTTATGTTAAGTAGATGTATGTGTATGTGCATGTGTGTATGGGCTGGGAACAGCACCCTGAGCATACCATTGGCAGACAGAAAGAAAGAGGGCTTTAAGTCTAGTAATATGTTTCTGGCAACATGGTGTCATCATTTCTCAATGCTAGGCATTGGTAGTTGAAACTGGCAGCCAGGAATAGTCTCCCTCCAAACTCGTCCATTTTCATCTTTAATTTCCTCATGAGTGGTGACTAGGTAACCAGCATCTGAAATAGACGTGATGCAGCAGCAGAGTGTGTGCCTCAGAAGTCGCTGCCTGAGGCCAGGTCTGCTCTTGAGACAGGACCCAGTGATTGATTCTAGGGAAACTGGATGTTGAATTATATACAATAGCCCACACACACACAGTTCACTCTGGCACACCCACCCTTGCCTTCAGGTCTGCCAGGTGTGCTGAACAAGGTCTGCCCTAGCCCACATCTGGAGTCAGTGGTTCTCTTCTTGTGCCATTGATCAGCAAGTGAGTCATGCTTACCCTCTGACCCCATAGGCCCTGCTCTTTTTTTTCCAGGGACTTGTCTTGTAATGAGGATTCCCAGCTGTCTGGCATCCCTTGGAGCCCCGATCAATCTGAATGTCTTCCAAGATCCCACAGGATCTGGCTCTAAAATTTTGAATGCTATGGCTTCAGTTTTGGAAACTCTGCTTTGGAGCCAGATGAACCCTGGCAGACCGAAGAGTTCCCCAAAGTCCCACCTGTGGCCCAGAATACCCCTTTTTGGCCCCGACCAGAGGACCAATACTGAGAAGTCCAGTCAGCATAGCACATACGTGTGCAGATGGCTCCCTTGCTACTGGCTTCTAGGCATTCAGCACTTCTAGGCCTGTGAAATGGGTGCTACCCCAGCTTAGTGGCCATATTCCTATAGCCAGCAGTTCCTCCACTAAACTCCTGGTATAGAGCAGGGAAGGTCATTTTAACCAGACCCTTTAAGGCCCTGTATCAGGAAGCTATCCAGGGTCTCTGTGGAAGTGATGCCTCCCAGGTGTACCTCATGAGCTGACTTCCCTGCACTGTCTTGTATATGAAGGCTAAGGAGTTCCTGTAAGATCTGTCTTCAGGAAAAATGGCATCTCTGTTTAGGAGCAGGCTGGGCCTTGGCAGCATGCTGTGCCCCCCTGAATTCCCCGGCTATGGCCACGTCTGTCCCTAGAAGTCCAGGACCCAGGGACTGATCCTAGAGAGCCTGAATGTTGAGTTACACCAGCAAATGAATGAGCTAATTGCATCTAGCCACCCTCATCATCAGGTCCTCCAGGCCAACCCTTGTCCACCAGGCATTATCTGAGGCCAGTGCTCTCCTGTACTTCAACATTAATTAGAAAGTTTAAGTTGTAGTTAACAGTCAGACTCCATAAGGCTCTGGTTTCCTTTTGCCCTGGGACCTATCTGGCAATCATGATTCTCAGCTGCTTCTCATCCCGTGAAGCCCTGGTCAGACCAGAATGGTTACCAGAACCCATGAGATCTGGCTCGATGCTCTCAGATTTGGCTCAGGGGAATTAACAGCTCTGTTTTGGAATTGAATGGATCGAGGCATTCTAATGGGCCCCCTACACAATGGCCCTGGTTTTGGCCGTACCTTTCCCTACATGGCCCAGACTCAGGGACCAATGTTAGAGAGTCTGGATGCTCATTCACTGTAGCATATGCGTTGGCAATTGCCTCCCACCCCACTGACTCTCAGGCCTTAAGACATCTGGGCCTATGTGCACAGGAGCTGACTATAGGGTTTCAGTTCTCACACTGTACTCCTGATAGGGAGCAGGGAAGGTATTTCCAGTCAGACATTTTATGAACTCCCACCTGGGAGGTACACAGCACCTCTTTGATTCTGAGAGTGTTTCCCAAGTGTTTCTTGTGAGGTGACTTATCAGCATTTCTCAGGATGGCACCTCTAAGGTGTTCTCATGAGATTAGGCTTTAGGGGTACAGGCATCCTTCTTCTGGAATGGGCTGGACCTTCATAGTGCTGTGTGTGCCCACAGAAGTCCCTGCCTCTGGCCAGGTTTGTCCCTAAAAGGCAAGGGCCTGGGGACCAATACCAGAGAACCTGGATGACATCACGTGAACCCATGCATACTCAGATCATGCCATACACCCGTTGTTACTCATCAGGCCATCCAGACCTGTTGGATAAGGCCTATCCTAGTCTAGCAGGCATTGTCCTAGGGGCAGCAGTTCCCAGCACTTCAACATTAATGAGGTTTAAATGGTGGTTACAGTCAGACCCCACAAAGTCCTGGAGGTCTGTCAGGCAATTAGGATCCCCAGTTGCTACTTATCCCATAGAATCCTGGTCAGGTCTGGAATGGGTTCCAAGGTTCAAGGAGATCTGCCCTTGAGATTGTGAGATCTGGCTTCAGGGGAACTAGTAACTCTGTCTTGGAGCTCGATGGACCTTGGCAGCCCAAGTTGTCCCCCAGAAGCTGCCAGCTGTGTCCCTGACTCTCCCTACATGTCCCAGACCCAAGGACCAATACTGGGGAGCCTGGACACCTAGCCAGTGAAGCAAGCACATGCACAGATCTGTCTTCAGGCATTGGTGACTTGTATGTATGTGTAACAGGGCTACCCAGGCTCAGAAGACCTTATCCTGGGGTTCATGATTCCCTGCCCTGCATTATTGATGGTGAATGAGGGAGGTGATTAAGCCAGGCCATTTATGGCACTATTAAGGGGAAAATACACAGAGCATTGATAGATGTGAGATCTCCCACATGCTTTTTACAAGCTGACTCCTGGTGCAGTCCAGGCTTGCAAGAATAAGAAATCCCATGAAAGCTGGCATCAGAGAAACATGATCTTTCTTTCTAGAGTGGTCTAGACCTCTGCAGCTTTATGTATCATCCAGAATTCCTTACCTGTGGCCAGTCCCTCCCTACATGGTTCAAATCCACAGAAAGACCCAAGGGAGTCAGATGTTCATTCTCACCATCCCATGTGAAGACAGTTCAAATCTGAGCACCTGCCCTCAATCATCAGTCTCTGAAGGCATGTCATAGAGGGTTTGCCTTAGCCTGCAGGCATTCTCTTAGGTACAGCAGTTTTCTACATTGTGCCATTGAAGAGGAGGTTTGAATTATGCTAACCCTCAGACCTTATAAGGCTCTGCTGTCTTTTCTACAATTCCCAGCTCTCTCCCATCGCTTGGAACACTGGTCAGATTGAGAATGTTTCCTGAGATGCCACTGTATCTTGCTCCAAAATTGGCAAAATCTAGCTCCTGGGAATTAGTAAATCTGTTTTTGGATTGGATGAACACTGGCAGCCCTGAATATTTCCCAGAAGTGTCTGCCTATGGCCAAGTCTATTTTTACCAGCCCTATACCCAGTTCCCAGGGAGCATTGATGCTGAGATGGTGCTGCAGGCACATGAGTAGTTTGGTCCAGCTGCACCTTCCTGAGGTATCCAGGATCTCCAGGGTTGTGGGAAGAGGGGCTGCCTCAGCCAAGCAGGCCATTTTTGGGGGACAGCAATTTCCCCGCTGGACTCTGATATGGTGCAGGAAAGGCTGTTGAGCCAGAACATTTATGGCTCTGTGCTGGGAAGATATGCACATGCTCCATGGGAGTCAGGTCCCCAGGTACGTCTCAGGAGCTGACTCTACCACACTGCCCGGGATGGTAAGGCCAAGGAGTTCCCATGAAATTTGGCTTCAGGGGAACAGGCATCTTTGTTTTGGAGCAGGCTGGACCTTGGTAGTGCAGTTCTACCCCCAGAAGTCCTTGCCTGTGGCCAGGTTCATCCCTGCATGGTTGGATCCAGGGACTGGCCCCAGGGAACCTGGATGCTGAGTCTCTAGGCATGTGCATGGAAAGTTTGCTTCTGTGCACCTGCTTTAAGGAATTAGGCAATCTGGCTTGTGTGAATAGGAACTGGTACTTACAGCAGACCATATTCCTGGGGCCAGTATGACCCCACACTATACTCCACATGAGGAACAGAGAAGGTAGTTTGACCCAGACCTCTATGGCCTTGTGCTGGGAAGATATGGAGGGTCTCTGTGGCAGCTGTCAGGTCTCCCAGGTGTCTCTCAGGAGTGGAAGGCTGGCAAGGCTAAAGAGTTTCAGTGAGATTTGACTTCAGGGTGACAGGCAGCTCTGTTTTACAAAAGGCTGGACCATGCCAATGAAGAGTTTTCCCCAGGTGTCTCTGCCTATGGCTTGGTGTTTTTTTCACATGGCCTGGTTCCAGAGACTTATCCCAAGAAGCCTGAATGCCAATGCATATGCACTTCCTACCCATATACCTGCCCTCAGTTATGAGGTCCTCCTAGCCTGATTGATGGGGCCAATTTAGCACACCAGGTCATATGCCTAGAGACAGCAGTTTCTTGAATTGTGGTACTGATGAGGAGGGTTGATAGTAGTTGCTGTCAGACTGAATAAAGCCCTTCTATTCTTATGGGCCTTGGGTCCTGTCTGACAAGTTTCTAGGTGTCTACCATCCCATACATTCCTGGTCAGGCATGGAATGGTAATCAGGGGTGTCCAACCTTTTGGAGTCTCTGGGCCACACTGGAAGAAGAGTTGTCTTGGGCTGCACATGAAATACACAAACACTAACAAAAACTGATGAAAAAAAAGGTTTTAAGTAAATTTATGATTTTGTGTTGAGCCACATTCAGAGCCATCCTGGACAACGTATGGTCTGTGGGCTGCAGGTTGGACAAGGGAAGGTCCTGTAAGATTTGGCTTCAGAGTAATTAGCAACTCTCTTTTGAAGTTGGATGGTGTCTGGCATATGTGGGTATGCCCCTGAAGTTCATCAATGTCTGGGCCTATCACTGATAGCCCAAGACACAGGGAACAATTTTAGGGAGAGCTGGATGCTGAGTTTGTATAGCAGGTGCATGTGCAGTTGCTCCCAGTGCAGCTGCTGTTAGATATCCAGGACCTCTATCCCTAGGAACAGGGGCCACCCAAGCCCCAAAGGCCATCTTCTTAGATCCAGCAGTTTCACATATTGCACTCCTTGTGGATAGTAGGGAAGATCATGTGGGCAGACCTTTTCTGGCTCTGTGCCAGGATGGTACATACAGCTTCTGTGGAAGTCAGATTTTCCAGGTGTCTCTCATGAACTCCCTGACCCTTACTGGAGGAGTCAAATTTACAGAGACAAAATATGAATAGTGGCTGGCAGAGAATAAGAGAAGAGGGAATGTGAGTGTTTTTTCATAAATATAGAGTTTTAGTTTTGCGAGAAGTGAAGTGTAATGAAATTGGATGGTGGTAGTAGCAGTTATACAACAATGTCAATGTGCGTTACAGAAGTGTCCACATAAAAAAAGTTTAAGACGCTACCATTTATGTTATGTGTATTTTACCATAATTTAAGAAAAATTAAAGAAAATATAAAATGTTTTATATTTGCTAAACTTTGAGATAAAGTTATTTCAACTGTTTCATATGTTCAGAAAAAAGTGTGATATAAATTCCAGTTTCAATACATATCAATTAAATGTTAAAGAAAATATTTCACTGGACATATGGTAAAAATGGCAACATACTTCACCCCAGAGTAGACCCTGATAGCAGGCCTCACTGGCCCAAGGACATTACTAATAGTCGTGTCTAGAGACCAAAACTGAACGGACAGGTGAAGAACTGTCTTTACCAAAGTGAAGAAGCACAATCTGGAAGAGTAGATCATCTACTCAAATGTTCAGATAACAATGTAAAGAATCAAGGATCATGAAAAATTAGGTAAACATACCACCAAGGGAAACTAATAAAGCTCTAATAACTGACCCTTTAGAAATGGAAATCTATGAATAGTCAGAAAAAGAAACCAGAATCATCATCTAAAAGAAATTTAGTAAGCTATAAGAATACACAGATATACAACTAAACAAAATTAGGAAAACAATGAATGAAAAAAAAAAACAAGTCATAGGAACAAAAAGAAAAAAATAATTTTAAAAAAGGTAAAGAAAGTCTATAAGATTTATGGGATGCAGTGAAAATAAATAATGCCTAAATTATGAGAAATCCAGAAGGAGAAAGAAAAAGAAACGGACAGAAAGTATATTTAAAGCAATAATGGCTAAAAACTTCCCCCAACTGGGGAGAAAATAGACATCCAGATCCAAGAGGCCTAAGATTTCCAAACAGTTTTAACCTACACCAAGATCCATCATAATTAGAACTCAAGAACAAACAAACCAACAAACCAAAAACAACTAAAAGCAGAAAGAAAAGAAAGAGAGTTATATTTAAGGGAACACTCATAAAACTATACATGATTTTCTCAACACAAAAATTTCAGGGCAGAGGAGAATGAAATGACATAGTCAAAATATTAAAAGAAAAAATACTGTCAACCAAGAATACTATTCCAGAAAAACTGCCCTACAAAAATGAAGGAGGGATAAATATTTTGCCAAATAAAAGGGGCTAGGAAATTCTTCACCATTTCACTTGTCTTCGAAGAAATGCTAATTCCGGCCAAGATGGAGGCATAGGTAGTCGCACTGTGCCTCCTCGCACAACCAAAACTAAGGACAACAAAAATTGAGAAACAAAACACATCCAGAACAGAGAGAAATGAACTGAATGGAAGTCGGACTACCATACATCCAGACCCATAAGGAGGGGTGGAGTCGGAGGCCTACAGAGAGGGGTCAAAGGGTCCCCACAGGAAAAAGCGCTGGCTGGCAGATGCGGGTGTGTAGGGCACAGAAGGTAGCTGATGGACTGGAGCAGACCCTGGGCATCGGAGGCAACGAGCAGACTCAGTGAGGGGCACAAGGCAGCTGGCTGTCTGCAGTCACACATTTGCGCGCAGACAAACTAAGCGAAAACGGGCAGCAACACAGACCACACAACCCTGGGACCCAGTGCTGCCAGGAAACAAAGCCTAAGAGCGCCAACTGAAAACACCTGTGGGAGTTGAGGCCGGGAGATTCTCTCAGCCTCACAGGAGGCTCCTCAGGGAAACCCACAGAGTCTGAGAAAGTACATGAGCCCACCCGCCCAGAAGCCAACACCAGAAGGGCCCAGTTTGCTTGTGGGAGGCAGCAAGGGGGACTTAGGTACTGGAGAGAGTGGAGCAGGCTCCATTGTTCCCTCTCAGACCCTGCCCCCACATACAACATCACAACCCAGCAACTGGGGTGCTCCGCCCTTACATAACAGACGCAACCAGATCAAAGGAAAATAAAAAATAAAAAAGATGGCTCAAACAGAATTAAAGCCCCAGAACCAATTTTTTTTAAGTGACTGAGAGATAGCCAACCTATCAGATGCACAGTTCAATGCACTGGTGATCAGGATGCTAACAGAATTGGTTGACTTTGGTCATAAATTAGGTGAACAAATGCAGGCTATAATAAGAGAAATGAAGGAAAATGCACAGGGAACCAAAAGTGATGGGAAGAAAACTGGGACTCAAATCAACAGAGTGGACCAGAAGGAAGAAAGGAACAATCAAACTGAAAAGAATGAAGAAACAAGAATTCAAAAAAATGAGGAGAGGCTTAGGGACCTGCAGGACACCTTTAAACGTTCCAACATCCGAATTATAGGGGTACCAGAAGGGGAAGAGGAAGAGCAACAATTGAGAACTTATTTAAACAGATATTAAAGGAGAACTTCCCCAATCTGGCAAGGGAAATAGACTTTCAGGAAGTCCAGGAAGCTCAGAGAGTCCCAAAGAGGTTGGACCCAAGAAGGAACACGCCAAGGCACATCATAATTACATTAGCCAAGGTAAAAATGAAGGAGAGAATCCTAGAAGCAGCAAGAGACAAGGAAACAGTAACAAAGGAGTTCCCATCAGATTGTCAGCTGATTTCTCAAAAGAGACCTTACAGGCAAGAAGGGGCTGGAAAGAAGTATTCCAAGTCCTGAAACGCAAGGACCTACATCCAAGATTGCTCTATCCAGCAAAGCTTTCATTTAGAATGGAGGGGCAGACAAAGTGCTTCTCAGATAAGGTCAAGTTAAAGGAGTTCATCATCACCAAGCCCTTATTATATGAAATGTTAAAGGGACTTACCTAAGAAAAAGAAGATTAAAAATATGAACAGTAAAAAAAAGTCATCAAATGGAGGGTTAGCAACAGAGAAGTGGGAAGAGGAGAGGGGGGAAAAGATATAGAGAATAAGTAGCATAGACAATAGGTAGAAAATAGACAGGGGGAGGGTAAGAATAGTATGGGAAATGTAGACACTAAAGAACTTATGACACATGGACATGAACTAAAGGGGGGAATGTGGGTGGGAGGGGGTGGGCAGGGTGGAGGAGAGTGAAGGGGGGAAATGGGACAACAGTAATAGCAAAATCAATAAAATAAAGAACTTTAAAAAAGAAGAAATGCTCAAATAAAATTTCAGTCAAAATAATACTAATGAACACCACAAAAACATAAGACAGGGTAATGGTAACTATACAGTTATGTTAGATTCTGTAATATGGTAATTGTGTGTAATTCACTTAGGTCTCTAAAACTCAAAAAATCAAAATAGAAAAAATAAACATAACTATAATAATGTTATTGGTTATACTATTCTAAACATGTAATTTATAATATCAGTGATCTAAAATATGAGGGAAGAAAAGTGAAAGTGTAAAACTTAGGAATACTATGGAAATTAATTTATATTACTAATAATATGGTGCTACATTTTTTAAGATATTTTATGTAAGCCTCAAGAGAAAAACCTGTAGTAATTATGGAGACAAACATGATAACAAAGTCAAAGCATAACGATATAACAAGACAACAAAATACATAAGAAAAGATAGTAGAATAAGAGTCAAGAAACAATGGATCTGCAAACTAAAAATGGCAGTGGTAAGTCCTTATAACTAATTATTGTTTACTTTCTCAATTGTAATTTTTATGTGACACAATCACTCATCAATATTAATGAAAAATTTATGTCCAGTGAATTTTGAGTACATAGTTTGTAAAAATAATGTAAGATATCTCAATATTTATATTAATGACATGCAGAAATAGTTTTAGTTTGATTTTTTATTTTTATTGAAATAACTGGTGGTAATATTGCTTAATAAAATTATATAGGTTTTAGGTGCCCAATACTATAATACATAATTTATATTGTGTGTTTACTACCCCAAGTCAAGAATCTTTAAATCACTATTTGTTACTCCATTACTCTCCTCCATCTATGCCCCACCCCTTTTCTCTGCTAATCACCATACTATTGTCTGTGTCTATGAGGTTCTTTCTTTCCTTTTTTTTAAAAGATTGTTTTATTGTTGTTCAAGTACAGTTGTCTCCATTTTCCAGCCACCACTCTTCCCTGCCCCACCCACCCCAACTCCCACCTTCAATCCTACCCCCCTTTGGCTTTGTCCATGGGTCCTTTATACAAGTTCCTTGATGACCCTTTCCCTCCTACCCATTGCCTCTACCCTTGCCTCTGGTTACTGGCAGTTTGTTCTTTATTTCAATGTCTCTGGCTATATTTTACTTGCTTGTTTGTTTTGTTGATCATGTTCCACATATAGGTGAGATCATATGGTATTTCTCTTTCACCACCTGGCTTATTTCACTTAGCATAATGCTTTCCAGTTCCATGCATGCTGTCGAGAAGGGTAAGAGCTCCTTCTCTCTTTTTCCTGGATATTATTCTATTGAATAAATGTACCAGTTTTTTGATCCACTCATTTACTGATGGACAGTTAGGTTGCTTCCAACATTTGGCTATTGCAAATTGTGCTGCTATGAACATTGGAGTACATAGGTTCTTTTGAATTTGTTTCAAGATTCTTAGGGTATAATCCCAGCATTGGAATTGCCTGGTCAAAAGGCAGTTCCATTTTTAGTTTTCTGAGGAAATTCCATGCTGTTTTCCACAGTGGCCAAACCAGTCTTCAGTCCCACCAACAATGCATTCAGGTTCCCTTTCTCCACAACCTCGCCAGCACTTGTTTAGTGATTTGGTTATGATGACCATTCTGACCAGTGTGAAGTGGTATCTCATTGTTATTTTAATTTGCATCTCTCTGACATCTAGCGATACTGAGTATCCTTTCATATGTTTCTGGGGCCCTCTGTATGTCCTCCTTAGAGAAGTGTGCTCAAGTCTTTTGCCCATTTTTTTAATTGGGCTGTTTGTCTTCCTGGTGTGGTGTTGTGTGAGTTCTGTATATATTTTTAGGATTGAACCCCTGTTTGAGGTATCATTGGCAAATATGTTTTCCGATACATTTGGTTCTCTTTTTATTTTAATACTGTTTTCTTTAGCTGTGCAGAAACTTTTTATTTTGATGAGATCCCATTTGTTTATTCTTTCCTTTATGCCCCTTGCTCTAGGAGGCAGATCGGTGAAAATATTGCTGTGTGGAATATCTGAGATTTTCCTGCCTATGTTTTCCTCTAGGACTTTTATGGTGCCACAAGTTATATTTAAGTCTTTTATGCATGTTGAATTTATTTTTGTGTATGGTGTAATTTGGTGGTTGAGTTTCATTTTTTTTCATGTAGCTGTCCAGTTCTCCCAATACCATTTGGGAGGCTATTGAAGAGCTATTTTTACTCCATTTTATGCTTCAACCCCTTTTGTTGAATATTAATTGACCATAGAGACATGGGTTTGTTTCTGACCTCTCTATTCTATTCCATTGATCTATGTGTCTGTTCTTATGTCACTATCAGGTTCTTTTGATTACAGCAGCCTTGTGATACAATTTGATACCAGGTATTGTGATCCCTCCTATGTCGTTCTTTCTCAAAATTTCTGCAGCTACTCAAGGTCATTTATGGTTCCATATTAATTTTTGAAATGTTTGTTCTCTATCTGTGTACCACCACTTTTTACTCTCTCATCAATTGATGGGCACTCAGATTGCTTCCATATCTTGGCTATTGTAAATAATGATGCAGTAAACATAGGGATACATACATTCTTTCAAATTCATGTTTTAGATTTCTTTACATAAACACACAGAAGTGAAATTGCTGGGTAATAAGGCAGTTACATTATTGATTTTTGAGGACTTTTGTAGTTTTTCCATAATGACTGCAACAATCTGCAATCCACCAACAGTGCATGAGGGTTCCCTTTTCTCTACATCTTCACCAATGCTTTTTCACAGATTTATTGCTGGTAGCCATTATGAGAAATGTGAGGTGATATTTCAATGTGATTTTAATTTGCATTCCACTGATGATCAGTGTCTTGGACAATATTGTCATATGTGTATTGGCTATCTCTATATCCTTTTAGAAGAGTCTATTTAGGTCCTCTGCCCACTTTTAATTGAATTGTTTTTATGGTGATCAATTGTATGAGTTCTTAGTAAATTTTGGATATTTGCCCTTTATCAGATGTATCACTGGTGAATATGTTCCCTCATTCAGTAGGTTGTCTTTTTGTTTTTGTTTTTTTCTTTGTTGTTCGAAAACATTTTAATTTGATATAGTCCCAGTTGATTATTTATTTTGTTTGTTTCCCTTGCCTGAGGAGATAGATAAGAAAAATATTACTAAGAGAAATGTCAGAGTTTACTGCCTATTTTTTCTTTTAGGATTTTTATGATCCTAGTCTTACATTTAACATTTTAATGAATTTTAGGTCTATTCTGTTTTTTTATCTTATACTCAGTTTTATTATTTTTTCTTCAAAACTTTATTTATTTTAAATAAATTTTGTTGATAATGCAATCATAGTTGTTCCATTTTTTCTCCCTTTTATTGCCCTCTACCTTGCACCATCCTTCCCACAGCATTCCCCCACCTTAGTTCGTGTCCATGAGTTGTACATAAGTTCTTTGGTTTCCCCATTTCCCATACTATTCTTAACCTCCCCCTGTCTATTTTGTACCTACCATTTATGCTTCTTATTCCCCGTACTTTTGCCCCCATTCTGCCCTCTCCCACACTCTGATGATAAGCCTCCATGTGATCTCCATCTCTGTGAATGTGTTCCTGTTCTAGTTGTTTGCTTAGGTTTGTTTTTTTTGTTGTTGTTGTTCAGTTGTTGATAGTTGTGAGTCTGTTGTCATTTTACTGTTATTTTTTGATCATCATCTTTTTCTTAGATAAATCCCTTTAACATTTCATATAATAAGGGCTTGGTTGATGATGGACGCCTTTAACTTGACCTTATATGGGAAGCACTTTATCTGCCCTTCCATTCTAAATGATAGCTTTGCTAGATAGAGCAATCTTGAATGCAGGTCCTTGCCTTTCATGACTTCAAATACTTCTTCCCAGATCTTTTTTGCCTGCAAGTTTTCTTTTGAGAAATCAGCTGATAGTCTTAAAGGAATTCCTTTGTAGATAACTGTCTCCTTTTCTCTTGCTGCTTTAAAGATTCAGTCCTACCAAAGCATCACATGTTCGATTCCCAGTCAGGGCACATGCCTGGGTTGCAGGCCAGGTACCTAGTGGGGGCCACATGAGAGGCAATCACACATTGATGTTTCTCTCTTTCTCCCTCTCTAAAAATAAATAAATAAAAAGTCTTTAAAAAAAAGATTCAGTCCTTATCTTTCATCTTGGGTGATGTAATTATAATGTGCTTTGGTGTGTGCTTCCTTGGTCCAACTTCTTTGGACTCTCTGAGCTTCCTTGACTTCCTGGAAGTATATTTCCTTTGCTAGATTGGGGAAGTTCTACATTATTTTTTCAAATAACTTTTCAATTTCTTGCTTTTCTTCTTTTTCTTCTGTCACCCCTATGACTCAGATGTTGAAATGTTTAACGTTGTCCTGGAGGTACCTAACCCTTTCCTCATTTTTTCGAATTATTGTTTCTTCATTCTGTTCTGGTTGAATGTTTATTTCTTCCTTATTCCCCAAACCGTTTATTTGAGTCCCTGTTTCCTTCCCTTCACTGTTGGTTCCCTATACAGTTTCCTTTATTTCACTTTTCATAGCCTTCACTTTTTCCTGTTTTGAAACCATACTCAGCCATTTCTATGAGTATCATGATTACCAATGTTTTGTACTCTGCATTTGATAGGTTGGCTATCTTTTAATTGTTTAGTTACATTTTGGAGCTTTGATCTGTTCTCTCATTTGGGCTATATATTTTTTTTGTCTTGGAGTGCCTGTTACATTCTAAGGGGTGGAGCTTTAGATACTTGCCAGGGCAGAGCAACCCACATTGCTGCGTTTTGGTGCTCTTTGTGGGGGCAGGGGTTCAAGAGGAAACAATGTCACTTGCTGGGATATTGTACTTTCCCTGTTATCCACAAGCAAATTGGGCCCTTCCAGTGCTGATTCCCAGGTGGGTTGGTTTGTGTATGTTTTAGGACCCTGTGGGTTTCTCCAATGAACTCTCTTGTGCAGCTGGGAGTTTCTACCACAACCCCCACGGATTTTTTCAGTCAGAGGTTTTGAGGCTTTATTTCCCCCTGTTGGAACCCTGGGTTGTGTGGTCTGTCTCGCTGCCCAGTTGTTCCTCTTGGTTTATCCACACATGGTTATGGGACCACCCAGTTTTCCAGCCGACACCTTACTGTGAGTCCTCTCTACCCTGGCTGCCCATCTCCAACCCTTCTACCAATCTTGAAGACTGTTTCTTCTTTAACTACCTGGTTGTCGGACATCCATACAGTTCAATTTTCTGGCAATTCCAGTTTTGTTTTGTTTTTAAATTTGTTGTTGTCGTCTTTTGGTTGTCTGAGGAGGCAAAGTGTATCTACCTATGCCTCCATTTTGGCAAGAAATCCCCTATTTATTTATTTTTATTGTTTTTCAAGTACAGTTGTATCCATTTTCCCCCTTCCCCTTCCCCACACCCCACCCACCCCTACCTCCCACCCTCAATCCTACTCCCATTTGGCTTTTTCCATGGTTCCTTTAGACATGTTCCTTGATGACCCTTGTCCTTCTTTCCCCTGTTATCCCCAAACCCTGTCTCCTCTGGTTACTGGCAGTATGTTCTTTATTTCAATGTCTGTTCATATTTTGCTTGTTGTTTGTTTTATTGATCAGGTTCCACTTACAGGTGAGATCATCCAGTATTTGTCTTTCACCACCTGACTTATTTTACTAAGAATAATGATCTCCAGATCCAACCATGCTGTCCTTAAGAATAGAAGCTCCTTTCTTTCTGCTGTATAGTATTCCATTGTGTAAATGTACTAGTTTTTTTATCCACTCATTTACAAATGGGCATTTAGGTTGCTTCCAACACTTAGCTATTTTAAATTGTGATGCTATGAACACTGGGGTGCATAGGCTCTTTTGAATTTGTGTTTCAAGATTCTTAGGGCATAATCCCAGCAGTGGAATTGCCTGGTCAAAAGGCAGTTCCATTTTTAGTTTTCTGAGGAAATTCCACACTGTTTTCCACATTGGCTTAACCATTCACATTCTACCAACAATGTACTTGGGTTCCCTTTTCCCCACAAACTGGCTATTCTTTTATGTGGTGTAAGAAGGTGCTCTAGTTTATTTCCTTTTGACATGTGTTTGTCCAATTTTCACAATATCATTTATACAATAGACTATCTTTACCCTATTGTGCACTCTTGCCTCCTATGTCAAGTATTGATTGACCATGTAGGCCTGTGTTTATTTCTGAGTTCTCTATTCTGTTCCATTGACCTTTATGTCTCTTTTAATGCCAGCACCATGTTGTTTTGATTACTATGGCCTTGCTGTATAGTTTAATATCAGGCAGAATGATACCTCTAACTTTCTTCTTTTTTCTCAAGATTACAGTGGCTATTCAAGGTCTTTTGTTGTTCCATATAAATTTTTGGATTATTGGTCCTAGTTCCATGAAATATGCCACTTGTATTTTAATAGAAATTGCATTGAATCTATAGATTGCTTTGGGCAGTATGGACATTTTAATGCTGTTAATTAATCTTATTGATGATTATAAATTATGATTCTATTTATTTGTATATTCTTTAGTTTCTTTCTTCAGTATTTTATAATTTTCTGAGCATGGGTCTTTTATGTTCTTTTTTTTTAAAGATTTTATTTATTTATTTTTTTAGAGAAGGAAAGGAAGGAGAGAGAGAGAGAGAGAAACATCAGTGTGTGGTTGCTAGGGGACATGGCCTGCAACCCAGGCATGTGCCCTGACTGGGAATCGAACCTGAGATGCCTGGTTTGCAGCCCACACTCAATCCACTGAGCTACACCAGCCAGGGCGGTCTTTTATGTTCTTGATTAATTTTTCCTAGCTATTTCATTTTTTTCATGCAATTGTAAATGAAATTGTTTTCTTAATTTCTCTTTCTGACAGTTCATTTATGCTGTATAAAAATGCAACCTATATCTGTGTCCTATTAGTTTACCAAGTTCATTGATCAGTTTTTGTAGTTTTTTTGGTGGATACTTTAGTGTTCTCTACATATAGTATCATGTCATTTGCAAATAATATCAGTTTTACTAGGAGCTAACAGTTCATGGGTGTTCATTGTATTATAGAACAAGTTATACAAGTGTTATATACATACATTTCTTTGTACATATCAAATATTACCGAAAAGGCCAATTAATGGGTTAAAAGTTTGAAAAATGAGTTATGTTTCTGATAAGAGCTGACTAGGTTTTCTTGGATCTAACTTCTTACTGAAACAAATGGAAAAGCTGGAGAAAATATATTTTTTAAATTCAGTTTGAAGGCAACAGAGAGCTATCAAAGCAAAAAAAAATAAGAGTACAGTTTAAAAAAACTAAAGTAATGTTTGAAGATGGAAGGATGTTACATAGACTAATTACTTCAGGAATACATGCCACTGAAACATATAAAAATGACTTCAGCAAATACTTATTTGGTCTTGGTATGGTTATCTTTAAGAAAGAAGTTTACAGAGAATAACACGAATAAACACCAAATTTCAAAGTCATAGAAGAAGGGTGGAAAGTGGAGAAAAGCAGAGGAAAGGGAGCAATGCAGAGGAATAAAGGAGGTGTAGCAGAAAGAAATAGGATCTTCAACTGTGACTGCAAATCAATGGGAAAAATTATTGACATATAGTGGCTCCTGTGAGGTGAAACAAGTGTCAAAAAATTATTTGACTTAATTCCTTTCATCTTTGTAGAATTTCAATTATTCACATTTAATATAGAGATGATGCAATGAAAATTAGAAAATAATAACTGTACTTAGAAATAATCTATATAAAACTGGCCTGTGTCAGGATCCATTTTGTATTCTATATATACTATAGAATAGCATGTTATTTAACTTTCTCCATTTTAAAAGGAAAAAGGACTCATGGACATGGACAAAAGTGTAGTGATTGCAAGGGTGAGGGGTGTATAAGGGGGTTAAATGGTAAAGGAAAATTACAATGACAATTTTTTAAAATACATTGTTTAAAATTTACCACCAATTTATAGTAAAACCATAACAGTCTGAAATTACCCTAATTTTAAAGGGTAATTTGAAACAAATATGTTCAGAAAGCTGTTAATTTAAAAAATTATTTTATGCATACTGTTATAAGTATCTACATCCTTATGTCCATATGAACAGTAAGTAAAACAAGAAACTATCCTATACTAAAGAGTTTATATGATCCTTGAATAAGTCAAATAACACGGTCATTAATTAAAGGAAACATTGAGTTTTTAAGTAATAGCCCTAAGAAGAAAAACATCAGGAAATCATTCTTCACTCTAATATTATCAGATGTAAGTAAATCTTCATAAGATGAAACTAAAGAAGAGGCAGTAGTAAAAATATTTACAATTCTTTCAAGAAATAGAAAAGAAAAATGAAGCATTGGCTGGATTGAAGAGCAAGGTCAAGAGCAGTAGCAATAATCATATTTTTAATTTATTTTTAAAGATTTTATTTATTTATTTTTAGGAAGGGAGGGAGAAAGAGAGGCAGAGAAACATCAATATGTGGCTGTCTCTCAAGTGCCCACTACTGCGGAACCTGTCCCACAACCCAGGCATGTGCCCTGACTTGGAATTGAACCAGCAACACTTTGGTTCACATGTTGGCAGTCAATCCACTGAGCTACACCAGCCAGGGCCTTTCATTGTACTTTTTTTATTGGTATGGTAAGAAATAGAGACAGAGATCTGTAATTTTTATGAAGATTTTTAAAAAAAATCTAATATGTAACAACAAATTGAGAGTCACAGAAATCAAACGAAACCACTACTGGAATCCAAACTTGGCCATGTTTATTTTTTAAAAATGTATTCCCTCCTGAGATTTTACTCCAGGAGTGAGGTGGCATTAGAAGTGAAACAAAATTTTTTTGAGAATCTGGTTACTCCAAAAAGCAGTCCTTCAACAACTTGTACCTCTTATAATCAGCAGATGGTTCCCTCCATAAAGCCAAACATTTCATTACCCAGAATAAGGTAGACTTATTCTTGGCTAGGGACAACTAAAAGCTAATGGGAGTATTTTATTAGAGGAAGAAAACAGAATAAATTATGTTATTCTCCCCTAAGGGTATAACCTGAAAGTCATATTAACATATTTTCCAACCTTTTAAACAAAAAAGATGCCTTTTTCTACGAACACACCATTTAGCTTAAATTAATGTTTATTAATTCAAATTAAGTGTACTTAAGTTATTCCTATACTTTTAAGTGTTCTGGTATAACAAAGTAAATGCTTAAGAAAGTCCTTTTAGAAAACTATTCCATTCTATTCATATTGTTGGTAATGTTCATTTAGAAAAGGTTAAAATATACTTCCTCTCTTGCCTGTATTCTTTTTAAGGACAATCAGCTGACAGGGGTGTCCAACC
The DNA here is from genome assembly GCA_004024845.1 of Tonatia bakeri. NCBI lineage: Eukaryota > Metazoa > Chordata > Mammalia > Chiroptera > Phyllostomidae > Tonatia > Tonatia bakeri. The sequence goes on along the minus strand of PVIA01001363.1, from coordinate 254,511 downwards.
ATTTGGTGTCTCGCCACACTGGAAGAAGAGTTGTCTTGGGCCACACGTTAAATACACAAACACTAATGAAAACTGATGAGCAAAAAAAAGGTTTTAAGAAAACACAATTTTGTGTTGGGCCACATTCATAGCCATCCTAGGCCACATGCAGCCTGCAGGCCACAGGTTGGACACCCCTATTAGGAGTTAAACTAACTGGTTCAAACAGAAAAAAGAACCCCAGGCCTTGGCTCATCTCAAATAACACTCATTTCTAGTTATGACACAGAAAACATTCTGTTGAAATCCTTGACAGTAATATTTTTATATTAATAATGATAGTATCCCTTGTTTACTGCATGATTGATATCCCTCTAGTCCTGTTGTCAGCTCAATGTCCTTTTCAGTGAGGGGAAAAGGGTAAAGATAGTCTATTGAATAAATGGTGTTGAAAAAATTTGACATATACATGCAGAAAAAAAATGAAACTAGACTACTTTCTTATACCATTTACAGGAATAGACTCAAGCCCTAGCCACTGTGGCTCAGTTGGTTGGAGCGTTGTCCTGTACCCAAAGGTGGTGGGTTCAATTACCAGTTAGGGCAGATACCTAGATTGTGGTTTCAGTTCCCAGTATGGGCATGTGCAGGAGGCAACCAACTGACTTTTGTCTCCCCATTGATGTTTTTCTCTCTCCCATTCTCTCTCTCTGGAAGCAATGAACAAAATGTCTTGGGTGAGGATAAAAAATAAGAAAAAGAAACTAAAAAAATTTTAGACCTGAAACCATAAGAATCTTAAAGGAAAACATAGGCACTAAAATCTCAAACATTTCTCATAGCAATATATTTTTTTATAATATATCACACCAGGATGGGAAACAGAGGAAAAAAATAGACAAATGGAACTACATGAAACTAAAAAGTTTTTATACAACAGAGGAAACCATCAATAAAATGAAAAGATGACCCATTGAATGGGAGAACATATTCACCAGTATACCTGGTAAGGGCTTAATATCCAAAATTTATAAGGAAATTATACAAGTCATCAAAAAAAACCCAAACAATTTAATTAAGAAATGGGCAAAGGACCTAAATAGACGCTTTTCCAGAGAGGACACACAGATGACCAATAAACATATGAAAAGATGTTCAGCTTTACTAATGATCAGAGAAATGCAAATTAGAATCATAATGGGATATAACTTCACACCTGTCAGCATAGCTATTTATTATCAATAAATCAACAAATAACAAGCATTGGCAAAAATGCTGAGAAAAGGGAACCCTCATGCACTGTTGGTGAGAAAGCACACTGGTGCAGCCACTATGGAAAACTTTCTGGAGGTACCCCAAAAGATTGAAAATGGAACTGCCGTATGACCCAGTAATTCTTCTGGCTATTTATCCAAAGAAACCCAAAACACTAATTCAAAAGATATATACATCCCAATGTTCATTGCAGCATAATTTACAATAGCCAAGCTATGAAAGCAACCTGAGTGCCCATAAGTGGATAAAAAAAAAGCAGTGGTACCTCATATACACAACAGAGTATTACTCGGACATAAAAAAGAGACTTAAATCTTATTATTTGGGACAGCATGGGTGGACCTAGAAGGAATTATGCTAAATGAAGTAAATCAGAGAGAGAAAGACTAATACCATATGATTTCACTTAAGTGTGGAATCTAAAAAGCAAAATATACAAACAAAATAGGAACAGACTGATGGATGTAGATATAGGGTTGCCAGCTGAGAAGGGTGTTGGTAAACTGGGTGAAAAGGGTGAAGGGATTAAGAAGTACTATTTGGAAGTCACAAAATAGGTAAAGGACAGCACAGGAAATATAGACAACAATGTTGCAATAACAATGTATGGTGTCAGGCTGGTAATTGAAATAGTGGGGTGGCCACTTTGTAAAGTAAATGATTGTCTAACTGTGGGAGAGCTTTGTCCAGCAGAGCTCTCCTGACTGCTGTGGATGAGAATAAGTTTGCCAAGACATGATCTGCTTGGGGAGGAAAGGCTGACCAGTCTCTCAGAGGAGAAAGACCTTGAGCCTCTTTCTCAGTGGACTGTTATTGGGTTTAGTTTGCACAGGAATACAGGGTGTATACGTAAAGCTCATCAACCATTGTCAGGCAGTAATAGTCAAAGAAGAGACTACATTCAAAGAACTATAAGGGCTTACACTAAGTCAGGGTCAGATAGGTAGAGTGATACTAAAGGGCCATAAAACTCTGGGAAACAAACTCATTTTATGCTTGGACCCTTATCATTTAAATTAAAGGCATTCTCAGCAGAGCAGGTTTCACAGAATTTTATGCATTCTTTCTTAGGACTGACTGCCCTGGGGAAATACCTGTTCTGGCACAGGGCTACACCTGCCTCTGGCATTGTTTCAGGCTTAAGCCTGGCAGGGGAAGCAAGGCAGCCAAGAGATTAGGATACTTCTTACAGATAGAATGAGGACTCAGGGTATGACAAAGCCAAGAGGTAAGGGTCCACACCACCTTTCTGTAGTCCCCTAAGTCCTTCCCTGGTGGCCCCTTCCTAACTGTGCCTGTCTGTCTTAGGCTGTTAATCCCTGGAGGAATCTTACCCATCATTGACTATCTAGCCATCCTCCAGAAGCCAAGCAAGGTAAAGTAAAGGCAGCAGAGGCTGTGCCTCTTCTGGGAGGATAAGTTTTGTCTCCTTAGTGGCTTGTGGTCCCAAGGCTTTTTTACTCAGCCTTAGCCAAGGTGGGTTACAGCTTCAGAAACAAGGCAGGGTGGTTCCCAACATCTAACCACTACACTGTACATCTGAAACTAATACAAAAATAATATTAATGTAAAATTGTAATTGAAAAAGAAAATAAAATAAATGATTTATCTAAATACTTATTCTCTATTATTTTCTTAGGAAACAGGGATACAATGGTCATAACCATATAACCCTAGATCCATAAAAGTTTTAATGATACTTTTTTCTCTCAATATATCATAAGAGATTAAAATTTCTTAGTCACTGAGGTCTGTTGAGGGCCGCCCTGCCTGGTCTCAGGAAGCTGTGACCCCCTGTGACTTAGGCTGAGTGAGAGACCTCCAGACCAGGAGCCACTAAAGAGACAAAACTTATTCCCCTGGCATGAACGCTGCCTGTTCTGTGCCTGGCCTTTAATGCTTGATCAGTTAACCAATGACGGGTAACAATTCTCTAAGATGGAGAATGAACCTAAGACAGGTGCTGACCACATAAAGGCCTCTGGAATGAGACTCATGAGGCTGTGGAAATGAAGGGGCTGTGGAAAGGAATGGGTGATCGACATGAACCCCTGTCCCCTTTTAGCCGAGTCTTTGTACTTAGATGTGAGAAATCCAAGTCTCCTGGCTGCCTCTGCCTCCTGCCCTTCTCAGGGCTAAGCAAACAGCCAAAGGGGCAGCTCAGACTGGAGATGGTGGACCCCCGGGGTAATCAGGCCTGGGACATAGAATATGCAAGATCCTGTGAGATCTGTTTGCTGGAGGATGTTATTAACTTGGAATTTAAAGAAACAGACAGGAAACCTTTGGAACCTGTAGTCCTTTCATATGATAAAACTCCAATCTCTGCCCGGAACCACAACAGGGACTCTGTTAGCATCTTTGTAAGTTACCTGTCCCCTTTGATCCCTTCTGCCAGACTGTGAATCCACAAACTGTGTCTACTTTCTCAATAAAAACCCACTGGGACAAAGGAACAGGGCTCTCCCCACCAGAGGGTTAGCCATGTTCTCTGTATCCCCACTGATTCATGGTAGATTCTGTGTATTATGTGTGTTTAATGAATATCCGCAGCCGAGATGAATACCATGGGATGGCCGGGGCGGTAATTTCTCTCACAGAGGTCTCATGGCTTTTAATATAATTTAAGCAGGTTTTAATTTTGTTTTAAGTTTAAAAGGTAGGTAATAAAAATATGCATCCAAACAAAAGCAAAATTATAGTGTTAGTGATTTTTAGCTAAAATTTAAAAAATGATACATTTTTAATACCTATCATAAGATTCAGAAGTCAAATTTTCTCTGCTTGATTCAAGACTCACCACTACTAGATTTATGAACTTGTGCAAGTTCTTTAACCTCTCAGTGCTCTAATTTATAAAATGTACTGTATTTTTCAGATCATAAGATGCACCTAGGTTTTAGAGGAGGAAAACAGGGGAAAAATTTTTGAAGCCAAAAATGGGGTAAAATATTTAATAAATACATAACATAATATTTTACCAATGTAAATGTAAACATAACTCAACAGCAGCATTAACAACCATTGTTCTTCTCAAATTTGGGGTCGGGGGAGAAGGTGCATCTTATAGTCTGAAAAATGCAGTATATAGTAAAATTACCTGAATCATTAAAAACCTGAATATATTATTTACTAGTAATGTGTAACAGCATTACAAGTAACAATAAGTCCTAGTGATAACTGGCTCACTCATCATAAATTGATCTGAACTCCAGCATCATTCCTTTCTGACTGTCTGGGCTCTGCTCTGTTTCCTTCCAAGGGCCTGAAGCCACTGCAGGACTGGGTTTGCAGGGCTGCAAGCACCACAGGATCAGGATAGTAGCTGTGGAGCCTGCGGAGTAGGGCCCAGAGGAGCGCCAACTTTGACCTGCAATCCAGGATAAATCAGAGGCGGCTGTGATGGAAGGAGTTGCAGCTAGAGCAGCAGACTGGGTTTCTGGGCTACCACCTCCCCGCCAGTCCTTTGCAGTCCTGGGAGCCAGTTATATACGATTCACCATCAGGACAGACCTCCACCTCCCCCAGGTCTCTTTCTCACATTCAAGGTTTCCTCCACTTAATTCCACGGAAGGGTTTTTATTTCCCAAGTTTCCACATTTTGTTCCAGATTAGGGAAAGAGTTCTTCTGATCCCCTGGGTTTGATAACATTTTTGCAGGATCCCGTTCAAGATGGGGTGTCTTCACCAGCAACCTCTGGAGCCTGGAAATCTAAGATGAAGCCAATACTTGGCTATCAGACTTCCTGAAGAGGGAAATGGTGATGAATTGGAAAACTTTTGTATGGGGAGAGAGGTGGCCTATTTTTTTTTAAGCCTTTCTCCAAGGAATCTTACTTTTAATTTACACAGTCACCCATCTATTTTCCTTTTAAATTTCCAGGTATGAATAAAAGCTGATTTTTTGTTTATCTCCTGCTCATGGTTAGTGCAGCTGAGAGATTGTGAGATTTTTTTCAGACATTAAACAAATCAGTCTAATTTATGAGGATTTATATAGTGTAGTGGAAAAAACAGAGACATAGGTAGGTAGGAGACAAGGGACTCTGTTCTGTAGGCGTCTCTCCTATGATGTGAAGACAGAGAGAGAGTTGAGTCGGGTAATTTTTATGGCCCCGTGTGGCAGTTTACCATTCACCAATTCTCAAAGATCATGGTGTATTGCTTGCACTTCAAGTTTCAGACACCTTCCTAAACACTCAGTTACTTCATTTCAGCTTCATGTTAACCATGAAATAACTGCTATTTTTATCCCAGTTTTATAGATGAGAAAACAGACACAAGTTACCTAAGTATTTTTCCTGATTTTTTAGTTAAGGCCATAAAGTAACCTGATTTATCTTATTACTGTAAGAATTATGCTTACATGTTTGCATGGAGGTGAAGTTTTCTTTCAACCCTGGCAGGATGAAATACTTTGACAGATCTGAAGTAGATCTTTAAGTAGACTTAGTCTCAGTGCCCTGCTTTTTTAATTAAAGAAATCAAAACCTAGAAAGTGTCTTAATCTCTGACAAAAATAAGAGGATATGGGCTATTTTTACATTTAGTAGTAGTTACTTACCTAAAGCTGAAGTTGCATTTGTTTCATTCAAGAGGATTTTTTTTTTGACAGATTGATTTTTTGGGTGTGTGTGTGATACAGTAGAAACATGAGTTATATTAGTAATGTCATTATGTCTTTTGGCTAGAACTTTGCCCCAGGAACATCTTAACAATTTTGCCAAGAAGCACATGGTGCTACTAGAGAAAACTAACTCAGGAGGTATAGGTATTGTACATCTTGGTTACGATATTATTCAATCATGGTTAAAGATTAGTTTTTTAATAGTACATTGGCTTGTGTTGTTTACTGGTGAATCCAGTAAAATCTTAGTGTAGTGGAATCTGTTATTATTTAAAGTTTTAACCATTTGCCTCTGATTTTTTTAACTGTATTTCATCGCTAAACTGTAGTTACCTTTGAATTATTAAAGTCAGAGAGGAAGATTTTTAAAGACAGTTTGTAAAAGTTAAGCCCATTTATTTTTTACATAATTTCGATTGCATATTCTTCTGAGTCAAGTATTTTTTTCTAGAGTAGTTAGTTGAAATGTCAGAGACACAACAAGGTTGAGAGCCCAAAGAAGGAAAAAGAGGCCTAAGTAAAGTATCATAATAAAATATTTCTATTTTTGGAATTTTGAATAACAGATATTTGCTGAAGTGGATTGATTCTCTGCTCAGCTTCCCCTTTCTTCATATAAATTCCAAAAGATGAAGCTATTAGTATCCTTTTCAGTATGTGTGGGTTAGTGCTTGAATTTCCAGTTACTTAACAAATGTTAACTGCACAGGCTAAACGCCATGATTCATTTTTTATTTGAAAAGATCATGTGCTTTGGGAGGCGGGACCAATTTGTGAGTATGTTATCTGTAGTAATTTTTTCTATGATACATTTCTAGGAAAACAGTATGCTTTTGTTTGATAAAACTGGGATTTTGTCATTTTGTATTATCCCTTTTCCAAACTGCAGGCTTCTAAATGCCACTTCTTTTTGTGTTCTCTACAAGTTGTTACTATGAGTTAACTTGACACTGGTTTAAAAAAAGCATGGGTATAACATTGAGCTTGTTTATTTTTTAAACTTTTTCTTTCTTTTTTTAAGATTTTATTTATTTATTTTTAGAGAGGGAAGGGAGAGGGAGAGAGAGAAAAACATCAATGTGCGGTTGCTGGGGGACATGGCCTGCAACCTAGGCATGTGCCCTGACTGGGAATCGAACCTGAGATGCCTGGTTCGCATCCCGCGCTCAATCCACTGAGCTACGCCAGCCAGGGCTAAACTTTTTCAATAAGCCTGGAGATGTAGCAACTCTGAACAAACTAGGAGGGAAAATGTATAGGTCCTGAGGTCACAGGGGCAGAAAGTGCTTTTGCTGGGAATGTATTTACCTTTTTTTCAGACATATGTAATTTTCCTTTTTAATTTTTAAGTTATTTTTTAGTTTAAACATTTTAAATTAAATAAAAAATTTTAAATAGAAACTATATAACATAAAAGTCACATTTTTAAGGTGTACAATTTAGTGGTATTTGGTACAATACAGCTGCTATGCAAAATCACCACTGGTGAGTTCCAGAGTAATTTGACCACCCTAGAAGGAAATTCTGCATCCATTAAATTGTCATTTTCTATTCCCCTCTTCCAGCAACTCCTGGTAAACACCAATTTGCTTTCTGCTTCTAGAAATTTAACTACTCTGGGTATTTCATATAAATAGAATCATACAGTTCCATGTGACTTTTGGGTCTGGTTTCTTTTGTTTAGCATAGTGTTTTGAGGTTCATCCAAATTGCAACATGTATCAGTATTTCCTTCCTCCTATGGCTGAAAAATATTCTATTGTATGTATATACAACATTTGTTTATGCATTAATCTACTGACGAATATTTGGTTTGTTTCCACTTTTTGGCTAAGGTATATAGTGCTGCTATAAAAACATGTGAAGAAATTTTTGTTTGAGTAGCTGTTTTCATCTGGATATTAGGCAGGAAGTCTTAAAAAGAAGTGTAATAGAAACATTTTGACCAGAAGCTAAAAGAACCTCTTTTAGGGATCTTGTACAAAGAATTTTTGCACTGAGAAATTCTTCTGTAATAAATTTTAGTATCTCCCCGAAAAGCCACAATTCTTCATAACTCGAACCTAAACATAAACATTATAAACTAATATTTGTAAACACTTGGCATAATTATTTACCTTTAAAGAAAACTACATCAGTTTTAGGCATATGTGTCAGGGTATGTATATACAATAAATTAATTAAATAATATTACAATAGATATAAAATAAAAATTATGTATTTTTTTCATAATAGATGGAATCCCTCCCTAACTATATATAGCAAACTATAACCTGGGGCTGGTCAGTTTTGTGAGGTCAATTAACTAAGATGGTTTCTATATTTTCAAAGGGCTATTAAAACAATACAAAGCCAAATAAAAAAACCAGCAAAATATGTAACAGACTGTATGTTCTCTGTACTACCTAAAATATTTACCATGTGCCCTTTATAGAAAATGCTGACCATTGCCTTGCCTTAAAGAATGTGGTATCATATAACAACTTCAATATTTTGTCATCTGAATTTATTAATGCAATATCCAACAGATTGTAAACCAGCAGGTTGGACACTAGAGGGAGACTTTGACTTAAAAATATAGCCCTGACTGGTGTAGCTCAGTGGATTGAGCATAGGTTTGCAAACTGAAGGGTTGCTGGTTTGATCCCCAGTCAGGGCACATGCCTGGGTTGCAGGCCAGGTCTCCAGCTGGGGGCACAGGAGAGGCAACCACACATTGATGTTTCTATCCCTCAATTCCCCTTTCTCTAAAAATAAATAACATATATATATATATATATATATATATATATATATATATATATATATATATATATAAGGAAGGCCTACTTGGGTAACATGTTCTTGTATTGGCTCTCTTGCTTTCCCTGACTTATTGACTTGTCCCTCACTTTGGCAGCATGAGATTATACTTTTAATAAAATAATAATTCATCAGCACTCTAAGCTCAGCTTTTTGAGAAATGCAGGCTAAGAGAGGTAATGAAGAAAAAAGAAAAGCCATCAGTTTCATTGTTCTGGAATCAGTCTGATTGCTTGGATTATGGCATTAGAACACTTAAAATATATCCTAATTCTTTCACATACCTGGGAAAAGTGTACTGTGTTTCAAATGTATTGAACATTCTTTTTTTTACTTTAAAACCTTTTATTCTTGTTTATTCTATTACAATTGTCCCAATTTTCCCCCCATTGCTGTCCTCTGCCCAGCCCTTGTCCTGCACCCACGGTCCATCCCGACACCATTGTCCGTATCCATGGGTCATTCATATGTGTTCTTTGACTAGTTCCTTCCCCTTCTTTCTGTCATTATCCTCCTCCACTGTTCCCTCTGGCTATTGTCAGTCTGTTCCATGTTTCCATGTCTCTGGTTCTATTTTGATCATTAGTTTATTTTGTTGATTAGATTCCTCTTATAAGTGAGATAATATGGTATTTGTCTTTCTCCAACTGACTTATTTCACTTAGCATAATGATATCTAGTTCCACCCATGCTGTCACAAAAGAGAACATTTCCTTCTTTTTGCTGCCTAGTATTCCATTGTATAAATGTACCAAAGTTTTTTGATCCACTCAGCTACTGATAGGTACCTAATGCTGTTTCCAGCAATTGACTATTGTAAACAGTGCTGCTATGAACATGGAGTGCAGAAAGTTCTTTTGAATTGGTGTTTCTGGATTCTTCGTATATATTCCAAGCACTGGAATCACTGGGTCAAAGGAAGTTCCACTTTTAGTTTTTTGAAACTAAAAACATTATTTTTTCCACAGTAGCTGCACAGTCTGCATTCCCACTAACAATGCACGAAGGTTCCCTTTTCTCCACATCCTCACCGGCTCTCGTTATTTGTTGACTTATTAATTAGCCATTCTGGCAAGAGTGTGGTGATGTCTCATTGTGGTTTTAATTTGCACCTCTCTGATGGCTAGTAATGTTGAGCATCTTTTTATGTGTCTGTAGGCCATCTGTATGTTTTCCTTGGAGAAGTGTCTATACAGGTCCTTTGCATAATTTTTAGATTATTTGTCTTCCTGGTGTTGAGTCCTATGAGTTCTTTATTTTTATTTCTTTATTTTTTTATTGTTATCCAAGTAAAGTTGTCTCCATCCTCCACCCCATCCCCCATCCCAGCCATCTCCACTTCCCATTTTCTATTACCTACCCCTTTTGGCTTTGTCCAGATGTCCTTTATACATGTTCCAGACAACCCCTCCTCATTCCCCACCCCTTATCCCCTCCCACCTCCATTCCAGTCACTGTCAGTTTATTCTTAATTTCAATGTCTCTGGTTGTATTTTGCTTGCTTATTTGCTTGCTGATTATGTTCCACTTATAGGTGAGATCATATGGTATTTGTCTTTCACTGCTTGGCTTATTTCACTTAGCATAATGCTCTTCAGATCTATCCATCCTGTTGCAAAGGGTAGGAGCTCCTTCTTTCCGCTGGGTGTTTTTTCCATCATGTAAATGTGCCATAGTTTTTTGATCCACTCATTTACTAATGGACACTTAGGTTGCTTCCAGCACTTGGCTATTGTAGATTGTGCTGCTGTGAACATTGGAGAGCATAGCTTATCTTGAATTGATGTTTCAGGATTATTAGGGTATTGTCCCAGCAGTGGAATTGCTGGGTGAAAAGGCAGATCCATTTTTAGTTTTCTGAGGAAATTCCATACTGTTTTCAGCAGTGGCTGCACCAGTCTGCATTCCCACCATCAGTGCACTAAATTTCCCATTTCTCCACAACCTCACCAGCACTTTTTGTTTAGTGATTTGGTTATGATGACCATTCTGACCAGTGTCGAGTGATATCACATTGTGGTTTTAATCTCTCTGATGGCTAGTGTTGCTGAGTATCCTTTCATATTTCTCTGAGCCCTCTTTCGACCTCCTTGGAGAAGTGCCTGTTCAGGTTCTGTGCCCATTTTTTAATTGAGCTGTTTGTGTTCCTGGAGTGGAGACCTGTGAGTAATTTATATGTTTTGAAGATTGAACCCTTGTCTGAGGTATTGTTGGCAAATATGTTTTCCCATATGATTGGTTGCCTTTTCATTTTGCTGATCTTTTCTTTAGCCATGCAGAAGCTTTCAATTTTGATGAAGTCCCATTTGCTTAATCTTTTCTTTATGTCCTTTGCTCTAGGGCAGGGGTATCAAACTCATTTTCACCTGGGGCCACATCAGCCTTGCAGTTGCCTGCAAAGGGTTGAATGTAATTTTAGGACTGTATAAATATAACTACTCCTTAACTAGAGGCAAGGAGCTCAGTGCTGCCGCCGGGTACAAACAAGGTGCCAGGCAAGAAAACAAAGATGGAGGGCTGGATTTGGCCTGTGGGCCTTGTGTTTGCCACCTGTGCTCTAGGGGACACATTGGTGAAAATATTGCTGTGTGGAATCTGAGATTTTCTTTGTATGTTCTCTAGGACTTTTATTGTGTCACAACTTATATTTAAGTCTTTTATCCATCTTGAGTTTATTTTTGTGTATGGTGTAAGTTGGTGGTCGAGTTACAACTTTTTGCAGGTAGCTGGCCAATCTCCCAACATCACTTGTTGAAGAAGGATTTTTACTCCATTTTATGCTTCTTCCTCCTTTTTCAAATATTAATTTGTCATTGAGACATAGGTTTATTTCTGGGCTCTCTATTCTGTTCCATTAATCTATGTGCCTGTTTTTATGCCACCACCAGGCTGTCTTAATTACAGTAGCCTTGTAAAATAGTTTGATATCAGGTAATTATGACTGTCCTACTTTGTTCTTCTTTCTCAAAATTACTGAAGCTATTCAGGGTCATTTATGATCCCATAAATTTTTTGAAATGTTTGTTCTATATGTGCAAAATATGTCATTGGTATTTTAATGGGGATTGCATTGAATCTATAAATTGCTTTGGGTAGTATGGACATGGTGATGATGTTAATTCTTCTAATCCATGAACATGGTATATGCTTCCATTTGTCTGCATCTTCTTTAATTTCTTTCCTCAGTGTTGTGTAGTTTTCTGAGTACAGGTCTTTTACCTCCATGGTTAGGTTTATTCCTAGGTACTTCATTTTCCTTGTTGCTATATCAAATGGGATTTTTTCCCTGATTTCTGTTTCTGATATTTCATTGTTGGTGCACAAAAATGCCTTTGATTTTTGGATATTGACTTTGTATCCTGCTCTTTTGCCAAATTCACTTACTAGCTGGAGTAGTTTTTTGGTGCAGTCTATAGGATTTTCTATGTACACTATCATGTTGTCTGCAAACACTGACAGTTTTGCTTCCTCCTTTCCAATTTGGATGCTTTTTATTTCTCTTTCTTGTCTGATTGCTGTAGCTTTGATTTTCAATACTATGTTAAATAGAAGTCATGAAAGCAGACATTCTTATCTAGTTCCTGATCTTAGTGGGAAAGCTTTTAGTTTTTTTCCTATTAAGTATGATGTTGGCTCTAGATTCCTCTGATGTGGCCTTTATTATGTTGACATATGTTCCCTCTGTTCCCACTTTGTTAAGTGTTTTTGTCATAAATGGGTGCTGGACCTTATCAAACACTTTTTCTGCATCTATTGATATGATGGGATGATTTTTAGCTTTCCTTTTGTTTATGTGATGTATTACGTTTATTGATTCGCAAATATTATAACATTCTTGCACCTCTGTCATGATCCCACTTGATCATGGTGTATGATCTTTTTAATGTTTTGGTGGATGTAGTACGCCAATATATTGTGGATGATTTTAGCATCTATGTTCATCAGTGATATTGGCGTGCAGTTTTCTTTGTTGTGTCTTTATCTGGTTTTAGGATTAAGATGATGCTAGCTTTGTAAAAATAGTTTGGGTGTCTTCCCTCTTCCTGGATTGTTTGGAATAGTCTGTGAAGGATAGTGGTTAGCTCTTCCTTAAAAGTTCTATAAAATTCTCCTGTGAAACCATCTGGTCCAGGAGTTTTGTGTGCCAGGAATTTTTTCATTACTGCTTTGATTTTGCCAGCTGTTATTAGTCTGTTCAGGATTTCTAATTTTTCTTGATTCTGTTTTAGAAGATTATATTTTTCTAGAAATTTGTCCATTTCACACAGGTCTTTAAATTTCTTGCCATATATTTGTTTTTAGTAATGTCTTACAGCCCTTTGTATTTCTGTGGTATCAGTTGTAATGTATCCTCCTTCATTTCTGATTGTGTTTATTTGGGTTCTCTCTTTTTTCTTGATGAGCCTGCTTAAACGCTTGTTGATTTTGTTTATCTTTCAAAAAAAAACAGCTTCAGGATTTATTGATCCTTACAATTGTGCTTTTAGTCTCTATGTCATTTAATTCTGCTGTGATCTTGGTTATTTCCTTCCTTCTACTTGCTCTGGGCTTTGTTGTTGTTCCTCAAGTTCTTGTAGGTGTAGGGTTAGGTTGTTTATTTGAAATGTTTCTATCTTTTTTAGGTAGGCCTGTATCACTATGAACTATTCTCTCAGGACTGCCTTTGGTGTGTCCAATAAGTTTTGGATTGTTTTGTGTTCATCTTTTTTGTTTCCAGAATTTTTGTTTCTTCCTTAGTCTCATTCTTGACCTTTTCATTTTTTAATAGTGTGGTATTCAATTTCCATGAGTTTGATTGTTTTTGAGTTTTTTCCTTGAGGTTGGTTTCTAGTTTCAGTCCCTTGTGGTATGAGATGTTGCTGGATATGATTTCAATTTTCTTGAATTTCTTGAGACTTGTTTTGTGTCCTATCATGTGATCTATCTTTGAAAATGTTCCATGTGCATTGGAAAGAATATGTACTTTGCTTCTTTGGGATGAAAGATTCTATGTATATCATGTAAGTCCATTTCATCTAGGACATTGTTCAATGCCACAATATCCTTCTTGATACTTTGTTTGGAAGATCTATCCATTGTTGACAGTGGGGTATTAAAATCCCCTACTATAATTGTGTTGCTGTCAATATCTTTCTTGAGATTTTCCTCATATATTTGGGTGCTCCTATGTTAGGTGCATATACGTTTATAATGTTTATGTCTTCTTGATAAATTGTTCCCTTGAGTATTATGAGTTGTCCTTCGGGGTCTCCTTTTACGGCTTTTGTTTTGAAATCTATTTTGCCTGATATAACTATTGCAACCCTGACTTTTTTTCTGTCCATTGTCTAGGGATATTTTTTCCAACCCTTCACTTTCAGTCTGTGTAGGTCTTTTGTTCTGTGGTGGGTCTTTTGCAGGCAGCGTATGTGCAGGTCAAGTTATCCATTCAACTATCACGTGGATGATAGTTGAACTATCAACTATCCATTCACTATCCATTCAACTACTCTTAGTCTTTTGATTGCAGCATTTGATCTATTTACATTTAACATTATTATTGATAGGTACTTATTCATTGCCATTTTACTCTGTACCTTTGTTTCTCTTTCTCTCACTCTTTTTCTTCCTTTTCTTAAAGCAGTCCCTTTAGCATATTTTGCAGTGCTGGTTTCGAGGAGGTATATTCTTTGAGCTTTCTTTTGTCTGAGGAACTCCTTATTTCACCTTCCATTTTCATTCGGAGACTTGCTAGATAGAGTAGTCTTGATTGCAGGCTTTTGCTTTTCATTAGTTGGAATATTTCATACCATTCCCTTTTGACTGTAGTGTCTCAGTTGAGAAATCAGCTGATAACCTTTTTGGAGCTCCCTTTTATGTTACTAGCTGTTTCTCCATTGCTGCCTTTAAGATTCTCTCTTCCTCTTAAATTTTGCCATTTTAATGATGGTATGTCTTGGAGTATGCCTGTTTGGGTTTGTCTTTCTTGGAGGTCCTCTGTCATTCCTGAAATTCTATGACTTTTTCCATCACCAAGTTAGGGAACTTTCTGTCATTATTTTTTCAAACAGGTTTTTATCCCTTGCTCCTTTTCTTCTCCCTCTGTTCCATTTCTTTTTTTTTAAGATTTTATTTATTTATTTTTAGAGAGGGAAGGGAGGGAGAAAGAGAGAGAGAAACATCAGTGTGCAGTTGCTGGGGGACATGGCCTGCAACCTAGGCATGTGCCCTGACTGGGAATTGAACCTGCGATGCCTGGTTCGCAGCCTGCGCTCAGTCCACTGAGCTACACCAGCCCCTCTGTTCCATTTCATGTTGTCCTGCAGCTACCCTAAATTTTCTTCTTTCTTTTTGAGTCTTTTTTTTTTAATTTTGTTGCTCTGAGTGGGTGTTTTTTTCCTACATTCTCTTTCAACTTATTGATCTCTCCTCTGCTTTATCTAACTTGCTTTAAATTCCTTTTAAAGTATTTTCATTTTAGATATTACATTATACATTCCCTCCTGTTTTTTATAGTTTCTATGTCTTTTTCATGCTGATTTAGTTCCTAAGTTCCTTGTAGTTATCACTGATTTCCTTCAGCATTCTTATAACCTTTACTTTGAAATCCATGTCTGATAAACTGCTTTCCTCAATTTCATTTAGCACTCATTCTGGCTATTCCTTCTTTCCATTTGATTGGGGGTTGTTTATTTGTCTCCCTATTTTAGGGAGACAGACTCTTTTTGTTTGTTTCTGCTTATTTGATTGATCTGCTTTGACCCTCTGTCTTTGAGGGTGGCCTTCTGTTGTAGGAGTCCTGTGGAACTCAGTGTGCAGTTTCCTTGAACTTCTGAGCTAGATAATCTAGGGATGCCCTTTTTGTAGTTTATGTGGGCTCTCTTGTTTTAATTGGGTTTTGGTTGTTGTTGGTTCATTTAATGGTGGGTTCTCCCCTCTAGCTGGCTGAATAAGAGTCACAACCCCCACCACACCTTATATGTTCTTGTACAGGAGCTTCCAGAACAAAACTGAACAACCCAGCAAACACTACCTACACCAGAAAAAATACCTCCCAACCACTACTGTGATATAAACAACAAGTGAGCTAAAATTAATAAAGGAAGAAAGAGACTAAGAATATTATATGAAAGAAAAAAGAATATGAGGTGACAAATAGAAAGAAGAATGATTTTGAGAGGGTAGGGGGAGGACAAATAATAAGAGTATGGTATAGAAACAAGTCAAAGAAAAGGAGAAAATAAAATATACTATGCACATAAAATAAGGGGGGAATAGAGCAAACTGGAGTAAGATGAGAGAGTACAGTGTGAGGTTTAGAGAAAAATAGTGAAAAATAGGAACCAAATTGAAGAAAAACAACCACTGCAGTGATATCCATGACAAATTAGCAGTTTAGTAAAATGTAAAGAGAATTATAATATTATAAGAAAGAAAAGAAAAAAAGATTGTTAGATGTCTAAAAGAAAGGAAAAATGATTCTGAGAGGATGGGGGAGTGGAGAAATAATAAGCATAAGTGTTAAAAACTATGTTACAAAAGGGAGAAAATAAAATTTAAAATGAAAATAAGACAGGGCAGTAGGAAGGTAAAGTGGGGTAACTGGGAAACTGTGAAATATAAGATTTAAAATAAAAAAATAGTGAAAACCTAGGGATAAAATTGAAGAAATGAAACAAGAACCCCAATATCAATTACCTAAAAAATATTAATAAGAGTGGTATGACAGTAAGGACATTATAAGAAAGTGAGGTGACTAATGGAAAGAAAAATGATTTTTAAGAGTATGGAGGGAGGAGAAATAGTAAGAGTGAGGAATAGAAACAAGGTGTAGAAAGGGAGACAATAAAATTTAAAACAAAAATAAGAAAGAGAGAAAAGAAGGGAAAATGAAGTAAGGAAGGGGAAGAGTAAAATATGAGATTTTAATTAAAGCTAAAATAAATAAAAATGAAAATAAATATATGTATATGAAATAAAATTAAAAATAAAAGTAGTGAAATAGAAACAGAATTGAAGAACAAGAAACAATGTTAAAAAGCTATGCAGGAGAAAAAAATAACACAAATAATGAAAATGAATGAGGTGGGATTGTCAGGTGTTATCCTTCAGGATCCATCATTGATGTCATCTGGTATCCCAGTCTTGCTTTAGGTGGCCTGTTTGAGGCTGTGGCTGTCTCCTGCAGGCTTGGCTGGTCCTTGCTGTTCTGCCTTTCTGGCTTTTTATCAGCAGAAGCTCTGGGGGTAGTTTATCTAAAATCCAACAGCACCACATGCACCACCTCCACCTGCCTCCAGAGGGAGCCTATGGTACAATCAGGAGGGTTGGCTTTCTGGATTGCCCCTTGGGGGATGCTGTTCAATCTTCAGGGGAGATTGTATGTGTGTTCCCTTGCCCCATGTCATATGTCTTGGTCTGTCTCAGATTATTTCCATAATGTATGGTTCCTGATGAATTAGCTCTCTGTTTCATATGATGTGCCAATCTGTGTAAAAAAGGTCAGCTCTTTCCTGCTTGGCACTGATGGCAGCTCTGTGTGAGAGCCAAGTATGGGCAGGGCTCTGAAAAACTTGCTGAACCAATTTCTAATCTCTCTGCTCTTCTGTTTTCAGTGCGATAGGGCTCAAGGAGGAGCCAGCATGTTGTGTGGTGAAAGTTCACAAGAGGGCTCCTTTGGAGATTCTCTTCCTTTTCCTTGTGGCTATGCACCCAGCAGGGAGTTTTTGAGCCTGGCTTTACCATTTCCTGGAGTTTACAATCCTGCACGTGAGGGATGGGCATACCTCCCTTCCCAGAGGTTTGTTGTCTATGGTTTGAGTGGCTCTGCCTGGCTGCAAAGAATCTCAGGTGCTCATCTTTTGCCCATCCAGCTCCTAGTTCACTGGTCTTTCAGGAGGCTCAGACCGAAACCCTCCATTTTGTGTGCAGACCCCAGCCCACCAGCTGCACTGGGTAGGTTCATGTAAACCATTCACTGTGTAGCCTTCTACTCTTCCTGGCCTGTGGGTTCAGTGGCACAAATGGAGCTTTCAATCTGGTCTCTTTGCTGCAGGGCAGTTGTGCATGCACATGGGGTCCTTGACCAGCCATGCCTCTGTTCCTCTCTTAAAACAAGTCCCTGTGTGACACCAAACTTGCAGCTCTGAGCCACTGCCTGGCTCTTTGTGCACTCCACCTCCCCAAAAGGAAAAAAAATCTCTCTCATACATGTTACTTGATGACCGTTCCCCTTCTTTCCCCCATTAACACCCTCCCTCCTCCCCTCTAGTTACTTTCAGTTTTTTCTTTATATCAATTTATCTGGTTATATTTTGCTTGCTTGTTTTGTTTTGTTGATTAGGTTCCACTTATAAGTGAAATCACAAAGCCTAAGGCGGGAAGGAGTGAGGGTGGGAGGTGGGGTTGATTGGGGCAGGGGAAAATGATGGTGGGAAAGTGGAGACAACTGTACTTGAACAACAATAAAAAAAAATTCTCAGCCAGGGCTGTCCACAGTCTGCTGGTACCTCTGACAGTTTTGGAAGATAGAGTTTTTCTCTGGAACTCTCCTGGTTGACACTGCAGCTGTGGATATGCTGCTCACTGTGTGTGCAGACTGAGCCTCCCAGACTCTATATCCTCCCAAGTCTCTTCTGATTAGGGCTGGGGGTTTCCTGTACAGGACAGGACCTGTGCTCTGGGATTGGCAGGAGCTACTAAACTGCATTTCTCTTCTCTGTTCTCTGCTGCAGGCACCAGAGTATTTCCCCTTCAACTTTTAAAATTTCTTACTGCATGGTGCAAAGCTTCCTCTGTACTGTTTGGCTTCAAAAATTCATATCAGCTAAGATTCTGTTCAATGTTCAGGTCACTCATCTGAAGATAAACTGAAAATCCACTGGGAGCATGAGAAAGCGGGCTCCTGAACATTCTCAAAATCACCACTTAGGTCCACAAATAAAAGAATCAAGTTATGATCATTGTAACCTAAGTGAATTTACTATCTAGCCACTAATTCCTGTCCTGTTTTTTTCTTTGGCAATTGCCTTACAAAAGTTTCACTTGCTTTCGGCAGGAGCAGCAGTGATTATAAAACCTGGTGTTGTTCTCGGGACAAAAGCACCTTTTAAAAAATGAGCCAATCAAAGTCCTTGCTCAGGAGTGTGGGTTTGGGATTAAGAGACTGCAGCTCAGTTTGCACCTAGTCTGTGACTCAGATAGGATGAAAACATACTTCTGTCTCACTCAAAATCAGTGCTTCTCTTATTATACTGGATCTTATTTCTATAAATATATCAACAAGTGGTATTTTATTTGTTTCTAGGATGAGGAATGTAAATTTTTTCTACTGTTTTACTAGTTTTTCATTTTCTTTGTAATTTTTATATGTGTTACTACTTTTTAAAAGTAATTTTATTGAAAGAAAGCTTACGGACAGAAAGTATACTAGTTATGAGTACACAATTTGATTAAATTTTATAAACACACAGTTGTAACCATCACTGATTAAGAATCTATCAAATTTGAAATATGAGTTAAAACCCAAGGGAGAAACTCTGTATGTATGTGCGTGTGTGCGTACGTGTGTGTGTGTGTGTGTGTGTGTGTGTGTCTGTAGGACTGAGAAAGGGAGAGAGATCATCTGGGAAATCGTAGTAAGTGGGACAGTTCTTTCTGAAGAATCACTTGATTTAGTCAATAGTCAGTTGGTGCCCTCATAATTAATTGTCATCTACCAATCTGGTTTATCCTATTATCAGCAATCTTGACATGTAAACATGTGAAACTTAAAAATGGATTAAAGAAGTTATTATATTGCAAAAAAGAGATTATTATTGTCTCCTCAGAAGAACCCCTAATGTCCCCTTCCTGTCACTACTCCCTTCTGACCCTGTGTCCAAGGAGAGCCACTATTATAATTTCTAGAGATTAATGTTGTATTTTTAACCCTAGTTTTGTTGAGATATAATTGACATATAGCACTGTATAAGTTTAAGATGTACTTAAATATCATAAAATGATTACCACAGCAAGTTTAGTTAACATCCATCATCTCATACAAATATAAAAAAAGAAAAATAATATATTTTCTTTCTTTCTTATTATGAGAACTCATAGAATTTACTCTCTTAACAATTTTTATATATAACATACAACAATGTGTACTATAGTCATGTTGTACATTACATTCTTAGTACTTGTTTATGTTGTAACAAAGTTTATACTTTTTTGACCACCTTTATCCAGTTTTCCCATGGCTAGTCTCTGGTAATCACAAATCTGATCTCTTTCATTGAGTTGTTTTCTTAATTTTAGATTTTACATAAAAATGAGATCATATGTTAATTTGTCTTTCTCTGACTTATTTCACTTAACATAATGCTCTCGAGGTCCGTCCATGTTGTCAAAATGGTAGAAGTTTCTTCTTTTTATGGCTAAGTAAAATTATACTGAATATGTGTAGCACATTCTCTTTTAAAAAATTTTTAAAGATTATTTATTTTTAGAGAGGGGAACGGAGGGAGAAAGAAAGAGAGAGTTATATCAATGTGTAGTTGCCTGTCATGTGGCCCCCCACTGGGGAGGTGGCCTGCAACCCAGGCATGTGCCCTGACTGGGAATCGAACCTATGATGCTTTGGTTCACAGCCCGAGTTCAATCCACTGAGCTACACCAGCCAGGGCTTTTTAAAAAAATTTTTTTTTAAGATTTTATTTAATGTAGCACATTTTTTTATCTGCTTACCTGTCAATGGACACTTAGTTTGGTTCCATGTCTTAGCTACTATAAATAATGTTACCATGAACATGGGGTGCAGATAGTTCTTTGACATGTTTTTTTTTGTTGTTCAATTAAATACCAAGAAGTGAGATCTCAGGTTCAATAGTAGTTTCATTTTTAATATCTTGGGGAATCCCCATACTGTTTTTGTTCCCTTGTCTTTTTTTGGTTCTTGTTTTTTTCTTTTTATAATGTTTATTGATTTCATTGGTGGTAAAATTAATTTCCCTGGTTAAAACATCATAATTTCAGAAGATAATTTGAAGGGAAAGTTCATAATAAGTAATACTTGGAGGAGGCACTGAGATAAAAAGTTTGTAGACTTTGACAAGTTTCAGTTTGAAAGAGGCACAGTCTGTGTGGGTTTAAAACTCTTTCCATCTTCAGACTTTATGCAATGACTTGGTGTCAGCTAGCAGCAGACAGGTGCCTCTGTGCCACCAAACACTGCCTTGACCAATGTCACTAATAGACTGTTACGTGTAGAAGCCCAGCCCTGAATAGATCTTGCAGGGCCTCTGACCTGTGTAAGTGTCCCTTCTCCTGGGTTGGACCTCCAAAGACATGTGGAGAAATGCACTGAATATCCATGGAGCAGACCTTCTAAAACTATCATCATTCCCATACAGTGATCAATTCCTTCTGGAAACACATATTCTGCATACACCTGGCATTGCTGGTGTATCTGTCCCAGAGAAGTTGTTAAACATGGTGTCTTGTATTTTTGATGCTTTTTGTTTTACTTTCTGTGTTTGTTTCTATGAGTTAGATGAAATAGCTATCTCTGTCTTGAACATATGATCCTCTGCAGAAGTGGTCTCTGTTGGCAGGCTGGTTGGAGTCGGTCAGGTGTGTGAAGTGCCTTGTTTTCCATCTGGCCAGAAGGACAGGGTTCCAGTTGGGGCAACCTTGTATAGATGTTTTCAAAACTGCTATCAAAGAAACTTTTATTGTGTTAAATGAAGCCAGAAGTGACTTTCTTTGGGTAACAGGGACAGGGTGCAAATTTAGAGGTTTAAAGGCATCAGGATAAAGGAGGAAAAACAATACAAGAGGCAGGCTGACAGTGAAGAACTGTGGGGGAAGAACACGAACAGGTAATGGGGTTTTAATGAACAGATTGTTGCATGGCATGAAGCGTACACCACCTTCTGCATCTATGACCAAACCTTTAATGAAAGTCACCCTATACTAATGCACTATAAAATCTGATAAATTATTTTCTCTTTTTTGCATGTTTGTTTGTTTTCAGGGGTTTGGTCAAATGCTAGGTATGACATAAAAGGGCAAAGACAGAGGTTTTCAGTGGACAAACTTTCATTTCTGTCTATCTATACAGAGTGTTTGACCAGGGAACAAACTCTTAAAACTGTAACAGGAGTCACATTTATTTCAAATTTAGTCTTTCTCATTTCAAAAGAATTTAATTTGGGATTTAGACCACAGCCTTTGTAAGAACCCAATATCAAACTTAACAGTACACAATGTTAGAATTCTCTCTCTCTCTCTATAGATATAGATATAGATATAGATATAGATATAGATATAGATATAGATATAGATATATAGATATATAGATATATCACGAACAGGTAATGGGGTTTTAATGAACAGATTGTTGCATGGCAACCAATATCCAAATATGAGAAAACATGAACCATTGTAAAGTTATGTTTAGATATGGGCATTTTACTTTGTTTCAGTAATTAAGAAAAAACACACTATTATTACTTACTAATGTCATCATGATAACTCATTGCTTTTCATGATTAAATAATAAATATGATGGCAAACAAAGAGAGAATAAAATAAATCTCTAAAAAAGATTGGGATTAAGAAACATAATTGGTAGGTACAAAAAGGAGGGATATTAAGAATAGTATAAGAAATGGGATAATCAAGAACTTATGACCCCTGGACATGAACTAAGGGGGGCGATTGCTGGAGAGAAGAGGGCTACCAGGTAGAGGAGAACAAAGGTAAAAAATTGGGACAACTATAATAGCATAATTAATAAAATATACTTCAAGAAAAACTCAAAACATATTTTCTTGCTATTTTACTTTTAGAAACAAAAAATTAAACATTTTTATTTTTATCTAAATAGTACTTTTACTTCCTAAACAAAAGCATAGACAAATGGGACTACATCAAACTGAAAAAGTTTTTTAACAGCAAAGGAAACCGTCAATAAAATGAAAAGACAAGCTGCTGAATGAGAGATGATATTTGCCAATGAAACATCTGATAAAGGGTTAGTATTCAAAATTTATAAACAACTCAACATACAAAAAATACCCAAACAAATAATTCAATTAAAAAATTGTTCAAGAACATAAATAAACATTTCTCCAAAGAGTACATACAGATGGTTAATAGATTAATCACATTGAGCATTTTTTCATATAATTGTCAGAAAAATGCAAGTTAAAACCACCATGAACTATAATCTCACACATGTCAGAATGACTGTCATCAATGAATCACTAAACAAGTGTTGGTGAGGATGTGGAGAAAAGGGGACCCTCATGTACTGATGGTGGGAATGCACATTGGTGCAGCCACCATGGAAATCACTGAGGAGTTACCTCAAAAAATTAAAAACGAATTACATTATGACCCAGCTATTGCACTTCTGGGTATACAAGATCCCTCTGGAAAAAGTCTAGCCATTGTTAATATAACGAGAATAGTTTGCATGACATTGATGTAACCTTGAAGCCAAGGAACATGGAGTGAAATGCACATACATGAACAATGATGACTTCACTGTACTGGTCAGTGGTGGTGGTAGATGCCAATGAGTGAGCATGTGTATTGTGTGGCCATCACATTCAAAATGACTGAGCTAGTAGAGCAATGACTCTATCCAATTTTGCATTAAACTTGAACATTCCTCCACAGAAATTATTCAGATGATTCAGAAGGACACAGCTATGGGCAACTGGTGATTGACAGTTTCATCATGACATTGCATCCACTCATAATTACGTCATATGCAGAGATTTTTGGCAAAACATCAAATCACCCAGGTGACTCAGCCCCACTACAGCCCAGATTTGGTGCCCTGTGACTTCTGCTTTTCCCAAAACTAAAATAACCTTTGAAATGGAAGATATTCCAGACAACAAATGAGATTCAGAAAAATATGACAGGGCAGCTGATGGTGAACTGTGTCAGGTCCCAGGGTGCCTACTTTAAGGGGACTGAGGCATCATTTTCCTATGGACAATATGTCTTGAATCTAGTATCTTCTTCAATAAATGTCTTTACTTTTCATATTGTATGGCCAGATATCTTCTGGACAGACCTCATATACTTAAGGAAATCCAAAACACAAACTTGACAAACTATATGCACCCCTATGTTCATTGCAGCATTATTTACAGTTACCAAGATATCGAAGCAACCCAAGTGACCACAATGGATGAGTGGATAAAAAGTGGATATATATATATAATATATATATGTGAAATGTTAACTTTGTATATATATAATGACATATTACTCAGCCATAAAAATGAATTAAATCCCTCCATTAGCAATAACATGTATGGACTTAGAGGGTATTATGCTAACTGAAATAAGTCAGTGGGGGAAAGTCAAATACCATTTCACTTTACCGTATTCTTTGGACCATAAGACACACCTAGCTAGGTTTTAGAGGAGGAAAATGGGGAAAAAACTTGAAGCCAAAAATGTGGTAAAATATTTAATAACATAAATAACATAATATTTTCCCAATGTAAATGTAAAACAGAACTCAACAGCAGCATTAACAACCATTATTCCTCCCTAATTTGGGGGTAGGGAAAGTGCATCTTATAGTCCAAAAAATACAGAATTTATCAGAAGAACCTAAAGAAGATGATAAATGAATAAACAAAACAGAAACAGACACATAGTTATGGAGAGCAAAATGATATTTGACAGATAGGAGGGAGGTTGGTGGGGGCTGGGTTAAAAAGGTGAAGGAATTAAAAAGTACAAATTCATAGTTACAAAATATTCATGGAGATATATAGTATGGCATAGGAATTATAGTCAATAATATTGTAATAACTATGTATGGTGCCAGGTAGGTACTAGAATTATCAGTGAGATAACTTTCTAAATTTTATAAATGTCTAATCATTGTGCTGAAATTAATATAAAATAATATTGAATGTCAACTGTAATAAATTTTTTGAAGTGTACCTTTACCTCCTTGATAGGAAGTAAATATCCTGAAAGGATAGTAGGGTCCTTTAATGTACAAAAAGAAAAAATATATATATGAAAATGGTTCTTAGGTTTCTGGACACTGAAATAAATCTGATTTAATGTTTAGCTCCAGGCTGGGTTATTTGCTGCTCCATTGTCATTGTTCTTTGTGGACCTATATAGGTGATAAGACTCAAAAATTTGAGACAATTATCTAGTCAATTTAGGACTGAAATTTATTTTGTCAAGAGGAATTAAAACTGTTTAATTTGGCTTTCAAATTCATGTACTGATTTTTTCCTTTTATTGTTTCAAAGAGGTAAGATAATGTCTAGGAAGCTAAGGTATCTACTTATTCAGAGCCTCCCTTGGTGGCAGCACATTGAGTACAGCAACTAATCTCAAAGCCTGTTCTTAGCTTTACAGTCTCACAAACTTAAACTAAGGTAGTTCCTCATAACCACATTTGCACAAATCTGATATGTGAACCTGAGTGTATAAGCTAGTGTATAAATTAAATTAACTTATTTCATATATATATATATAATTTTCATTATATTTAAACATATTTTTATTGTTGTTCAAGTTCAGTTTCCTGCCTTTCTCCTCTACCCCATCCCAACACCCTATCACTCCCCACCTCCCTCCCATTTCCATTCCCGCCTCCCATTACTGTTCATGTGTCCTTTATAATTGTTCCTGCAAACCCTTCACCCTTTCCCACTGAAATTCCCTTCCTTCTCCCCTCTGGACACTGTCAGCCTGTTCTCAATTTCAGTGTCTTCGGTTATATTATTCTGGTTTGTTTGTTTTGTTGATTAGGTTCCTGTTAAAGGTGAGATCATATGGTATTTATCTTTCACAGCCTGGCTTATTTTGCTCAGCATAGTGCTTTCCAGTTCCAGCACACTGTTGCAAAGGGTAGGAACTCCTTTCTTTCTGCTGCATAGAATTCCATTGTGTAAATGTACCATAGTTTTTTGATCCATTCATTTACTGATGGGCATTTAGGTTGCTTCCAGCACTTGGCTATTATAAATTGTGCTGCTATGAACATTGGGGTGCATGGGTTCTTTTGGATTGGTGTTTCAGGGTTCTTAGGATATAATCCCAGCAGTGGGATTGCTGGGTCAAAAGGCAGTTCCATTTATAATTTTCTGAGGAAATTCCATACAGTTTTCCATAGTGGTTGCACCAGTCTGCAGTCCCACCAACAGTGCACTAGTGTCCCCTTTTCTCCACAACCTCTCCAACACTTGTTGTTTGTTGCTTTCTTTATGATGGCCATTCTGACTGGTGTGAAGAGGTATCTCATTGTCATTTTAATTTTCATGTCTGATAGCTAGCAATATTGAGCATCTTTTCATGTCTCTGGACCCTCTGTTATGTCCCTGGAAAAGTGTCCTTTGTCCATTTTTTAATTGGTTTACTTGTCTTCTTAGAGTGGACTTCTGTGAGTGCTTTATATTTTGGAGATTAAATCCTTGTCTGAGGTATCATTCACAAACATGTTTTCCCATACAGTTGGATCTCTTTTAATTTTAATACTGTTTTCCTTAGCTGTGCAGAAGCTTTTTATTTTGATGAGATCCCATTTGGTTATTCTTTCTTTTATGTTCCTTGCTCTGGGGAACATATCAGTAAAAATGTTGCTGCATGAAATATCTGAGATTTTCCTGCCTATGTTCTCTAAGCCTTTAATAGTATCATGACTTATACTTAAATCTTTTCCCACCTTGAATTTCTGTGGTGTCAGTTGTAATCTCTCCTCTTTCATTTCTGATTGTGTTTATTTGGATCCTCTCACTTTTTTTCTTGATGAGCCTGCTTAAAGGCTGGTCCAATTTGTTTATCTTTCCAAAGAACGAGCTCCTGGATTCTTTGATCCTTAGAATTGTGCTTTTAGTCTCTATATCATTTAATTCTGTTCTTATCTTGGTTATTTCCTTCCTTCTGCTTGTTCTGGACTGTCTTTGTTGTTGTTCCTCTAGTTCTTGTACATGTAGGATTAGGTTGTTTGTTTGAAATATTTCTATCTTTTTTAGGTGAGCCTGTATTTCTATGAACTTCCCTCTCAGGGCTGCCTTTGCTGTGTCCCATAAGTTTGGGGTTGTTGTGAGTTCAGTTTCATTTGTTTCCCAAAACTTTTTGATTTCTTCCCTAATTTCATTCTTGACCCATTCATTGTTTAATAGCGTGCTATTTAATCTACATGATTTTGAGTGTTTCAGGTTTTTTTCTCTTGGGGCTGGTTTCTAGTTTCAGTCTCTTGTGGTTGTAGAAAATGCTTGGTATGATTTCAATTTTCTTGAAATTTTTGAGGCTTGTTTTGTGTCCTATCATGTGGTCTATCTTTGAAAATGTTCCATGTGCATTTGAAAAGAATGTGTATTTAGCTTCTTTGAGATGATGGGCTCTATATATATCAATTAAGTTCATTTCATCTAGGACATTGTTCAATGCCACAATATCTTTGTTGATATTTTGTTTGGAAGATCTGTCCATTTTTGACTGTGAGGTGTTAAAATCCCCTACTATAATTGTGTTGCTGTCAATATCTTTCTTGAAGTCCTCTCAGATTTTCTTTATGTATTTGGGTGCTCCTATGTTGGGTGCATATATATTTACAATGTTTATGTTTTTTTTTTTTTTTTGGTGGATTCTCCCCTTGAGTATTATGAAGTGACCTTCTGGTTCTCTCTTTATGGCCCTTTTTTTGAAGTCCATTTTGTCTCATATGAGTATTGCTACCCGGCTTTTTTTCCCTGTCTGTTTTCTTGGAATATTTGTTTTCAGCCCTTCACTTCCAGTCTGTGTAGGTCTTTTGTTCTGAGGTGGGTCTCTTGTAGGCAGCATATGTGTGGGTCATGCTTTCTTATCCATTCAGCTATTCTATGTCTTTTGGTTGGAGCATTTAATCCATTTACATTTAAGGTTATTATTGATAGGTACTTATTCATTGCCATTTTCGTACCTGTGTTGCTTTCTCTCTCATTCCTTCCTTTCCTTTCCTTAAAGCAGTCTCTTTAGCATCTCTTGCAGACATGGTTTGGTGGAGGTGTATTCTTTTAGACTTCTTTTGTCTGGGAAGCTCCTTATTTGGCCTTCTATCTTGATTGAGAGCCTTGCTGGGTAAAGTAGCCTTGGTTGCATGCCTCTGACTCTCATTATTTGGAGTATTTCTTGTCATTCTCTTCTGGCTTACAGCATTTCCATTGAGAAGTCAGCTGTTAACCTTATTGGGGATGCCTTGTATGTTACTTCCTGTTTCTCCCTTGCTGCCTTTAAGATTCTCTCTTTGTCTTGGTATTTTGCCATTTTAATTATGTCTTGAAGTGAGCCTCTTTGGGTTCCTCTTAATTGGGACTCTCTCTGTTTCCTGGATTTGTGTGATGTTTCCTCTAATCAAATTAGGGAAGTTTTCCATGACTACTTTTTCAAGTAGGCTTTCTATCTCTTGCTCTTCTTCTTCTTCTGGTATCCCTATTATACAGATACTATTGTTTCATATTGTCTTGCATTTCTCTTAATCCCTCTTTATTCTTTCTGAGCCTCTTTTCCTTTTCTTGCTCTTTCTGGGTATTTTTTTTTCTATTTTGTACTATAGCTCACTCATCTGCTCTTCTGTTTCATCAATCCTGCTTTTGATTGCTTCTACTGTGTTCTTCAGTTCACACATTGTATTCTTCATTTCCTCTTGGCCCTTGTTGACAGTTTCTATTTCTTTTTTCATGTTGATATAGTTTTCAGTGAGTTCATTGTAGTTTCTCTGTAGTTTCTGGTAATTCTCTGTGAGCTCATTGAACTTTCTGATTACCATTGCTTTGAACTGAATATCTGATAGTTGACTTGCATCTATTTCATTTAGCATTCTTTCTGAGGCTTCCTCCTGTGCTTTCATTTGGGGGTTGTTTCTTTGTCTTCCCATTGTTTGTGAGACTCCTCTTGTTAGCCTCTGCTTCTTAAATAGATCTGTTCTGACTCCCTGAGTTTATGGTATGAACTTCTTTGGTAGAAGTCCTGTGAGATCCAGTGGTGCAGTCTCCTTAATCTCCTGAGTTCACTGGTCTTGGGCTGTCATTTATATTAGATCTGTATGTCTTTGGGTTTTGATTATTGTTGGGTCTTTCTTTGGTGGGTCTTTCCCTCCAACTGATTAGCTGAGGGTCACTCTGTTTACCACTCTTGTATTCTGTTGTGCAGGTGTGGACAGGTTGTGTTGAAGCTGATTCTTCTGCCTGTACGAGGTTTTGAGGCTTCTCCCTCACTCTTGTTCAGTTGTTTGTTGTGGGTAATTTCTCCACCATTTAGTTATATTTTCAGATTGGACCTGGATTGAGGTGACTGTGGCTTTCATTCCTTCCTTCACCTTCTTCTGTTGTTATCTGTTGATGGTTACTTTGTTGGTGGGTTTCCTCTTCCAGCAGGTGTACTGGTGGTCACAGCTCCCATCTTGCAAGTTCTCTGAAGTAGTAAAGTGAAATTTGTCTCACTGTCTTCATTGTTGAGATGACCCCTGTCTGGGTCTACCTCTGGTGTTTTCAGAGCTCCAGGTTTTAGTGTCTCACCTGTGGGAAAGGAAGGAAAAAAAGGGAAGGAAGGAAGAAGGAATAAAAAAATAAAGGAAGTGGGAAGGAAAACAGAGTAAAAAAATAAAAGAGAGAGAGAGAGAGAAAGAAAGGAAGAATAAGTTTTTACAAAAAGAAGGAAGGAAGCAGGAATAAGAAAAGAAAGGAAGGGAAGAAGGAAGAAGGAATATAAAAAGATAGAAGGAATGAAAGGAAGAAGGAATTAAGAAAAAAAAGAAGAAAAAAAAAAGCCTTATGATAGCTTTAAACTGGTCAAGCCAGTTCTTCCCATCTTCCTGCTGAGTCAGGCTGAGGAGGGATTGGTTTTGCTTACCTCCCTTTTTGAGCCACACTTTTCTCTGTTGTCCAGCCTCTGGCCCACTTCTTCAGTGACCTTCTGTGCCCAGCCTAGGCCTTCAGTCTACCAATTGCGCTGTCCTTGAAATGCACCAATTAGGGGCAAATCACACACCACCTTCTTGCTCTTTGGTGTCCTAGATGCTATCGACTCTCAGCACCCCCTCAGGGCAGTTCAGTCCCCCACTAAGTCAAGTCTTTCCTGGGACTGCTGACTCCCAGAGCCCTGTAGCTCCCCTCTGTGGGCATTTCTGCCTTCCTCCTAGAGAGCCTGTCAGGGCTTTGTGTGTGGGAACTAGGTGGGAGGTGCTCCATCATCAGTGCTTTGGGCGTGGGCACCTGTGGGCACCTGTGGCAACCCAGCCACGCTTGGGGTGCACACCATCTAGGGGCTGCGGGGGTATGGATGCAGGAAGCAGGAGGCTGCTGTGGAGAATTCTCCAAACAGCCACAGGGTGGCCCTTTTTTCTCTGTTTCTTTTTTAAAAATTCGTCCTATTCAAGCCTGCCAATCCAAATAAGCACCTGGCCTCACACAACCCAGCCTGGCTCTCTCCCAAGATTCTTATAGCAGGCTCGGTGGGCTCCAGGCCTGGGGCTGCAGCCGCCCTAGTCCCTGTACTGGTCCCAGGAACCTTATTGTCCTTAAGCACACTCCTTACCATTTGATTTTTCAATGTCCTCTACAATTTTTGGTCTCCAATCTTCATATATGTTGGGATACCGTTGGCTGTTCACTCTGTTCCTGAGAAGATTGGCTAGGTGTTTCACCTGTATGCAGGGGGACGTGGACTCTGCTGCCACCTATCTCGCTGCCATCTTCTCCTGTTTAAATCTCATATATATATATATTTTTAAATTTTATTGTTGTTCAAATACAGTTGTCTGCATTTACCACCCCCCCCCGACCCCAGCCATCCCTATCCCCCTCCCCTGCTTCCACCCCCTTGGTTTTGTCCATGTGTCCTTTATAATTGTTCCTGAAAACCCTTCCCTCCTTCCCATCCTCATTACCCACTCCCATTTCTCCTCTGGTTACTGTCAGATTGTTCTTAATTTCAATTTCTCTGGTTATATTTTGCTTGCTTGTTTTGCAGCAGGAAGAAAGAAGGAGCTCCTACCTTTTGTGACAGCATGGATGGAACTGGAGAGTATTATGCTCAGTGAAATAAGCCAGGCAATGAAGGATAAATACCATATGATTTCACTTTTAAATGGAACATATATTGTTTTAGTAAGTTTAAAATACTAAGGGCTGTGAATTCATTCTCTTAATACTACTAATAATGGTGATTTACATTTTTGAGTTCTTAGCATTTTCTAGAACTTTTTACAATCTTCACCCTTTTGTTCTTCACATAAGCTTTCTGCACTGGGGTTATCATTATCCACATTTTATTTATAAGTAGACTAAGCCAGAGAGAGATACAGCAACATGGTCAAGGCCATACTAAGTGAGAAAGCTAAGATTAAATTTTTGGTCGTCTGGCCTTCAAATCTATGTCCCCAGCCACAACCTTACACTGCCCACAGCACACAAACTCAAAATATCATATGTAGATGTTATTGGAAGTGTAGCTCTTCTGAATGATGCTTCTTCTGGGGAGACCTCTGTGATATGACCTCCTATCATATAATTTACTATTTCTAAATAATTTTCTTCTATTCTCAGTGACTGGGCTTAAGAATGGGGTTGAGTTTGACTCCATTCTTATGTGACCCCAAGCTTATGTGAAGAACAAAAGGGTGAAGATTGTAAAAAGTTCTAGAAAATGCTAAGAACTCAAAAATGTAAATCACCATTATTAGTAGTATTAAGAGAATGAATAGAGAAGAACAAGAATGAAAGGTTGTGCAGGGAATTTTATAGTTAGGCCTGCAATTGTCCAGAATTCTGTCACATGGTCTCATTTAGTGATAGGAAGAGGTTGGGAAATGTGATTTTCATGTGTGCTCAGTAAGAAAATGAACAAATAATATTGTGTGTGATACAGACACACACACATACACATCTCTGTTCTGAGGTTTTTACTTCTAATGGAGTCTGAATGCTTGAGACCATTTTGTAAATATGAAACAATCTATGCTTTCTCACATACATTTTAGAATGAGCTTGTCTGTGTGTCCTGAAAAACATTTTGACTTATTTTTTAATTGTGAATTCTAAGCTTATGCATGAATATGGGAAGAATTGTCATCTTCTCCTTGTTGAGCTTTCTTATCTACACATGTAATACAGCTCTCCATTTATTTTTATCATCTTTGATGTCTTTGAGTAAAGATTTAAAACTTTTGTGTGATTCCTCCTACATGTCATCTATTTGTTGTTAGTATTATCAATGTTATCATTTATGAATTATGTCGTCTCACTCTTTGTTAAAGCTCTGTAGGCATGCAATTGATTTTTGTATGTTATTATATAATATTTGGAATCTTGCTAATATATCTCATTAAGTCTAATATTTTACCTATAAGTCCATTTGCATTTCATACATAGATTTATCATCTGTAAGTATTAGTTATATATTTTTTCTTTCTAGTCTTTCTGTAATTTTTTTTGTATCATAGATTTAGAAGTGGTAATAGTGGGTATCTGTTTTACTTCTGCCTATTTAATCAATTAATTGACTTATTGGACATAATTCTAGGGCCTTTTCAATTTTATTGAACTATAATTTAATAAAGTTGTAAGATATTTATTTTTTATTATCCTCACCTGAGAACATTTTTTCATTGCTTTTTACAGAGAGGAGGGGAGAGAGGAAGGAGGAGAGAGAAACATAAATGTGAGAGAGAAACTTTGATCAGTTGCCTCCTGTACATATCCAGACAGGGGATAGAACTCACAACCTAGGTACATGCTCTAACCAGGAATAGAACCCACAACCTTTCGGTTATGGGACAATACTTAACCCATAATGTGGGACAACAAGCTGAGCTGTACCAGTGAGGGCAAAATTGTAAAATGTTTAAAGTGTACAAAGTGATTCTTTGGTATACATATACACTGAAAGGATTTCCTCTATTGTGTTAACATATCCATTACCTCAGATATTTGCTTTTTTTGGGGTGGGTGAGAGACTTTAAGTTCTATTTTCTTAGCTAATTTAAATTATACAATCGAGTGTTATTGACTCTAATCACCATGTTATTAGGTCTTTGGTAGTTATTCATCTTATAACAGAAAGTTTGTACCTGTTGAACAAGATCTGCCTATTTTCCAGTCCCTGACAATCACTTTTAATACTCTGTTTTATGAGTTTTATTTTTTAGATCATAAATGTATGTTGTACCATACAGTATTTGTCTTTGTCTGGCTTATCTCACTTATCATAATGTCTTCCAGCTTAATCCATGTTGTTGCAAATGGCAGGATTTTATTGTTTATTAATGCTGAATACTATTCCACTGATACACACACACACAGACACACACACACACACACACATTTATATTTTACATTTTCTTCATTTGTTCATCCATTAATGAACATTTAGGTTGTTTCCATAGTTAGACTATTATAAATAATGCTGTAATGAACATGGATGTTCAGATATGTATTTGAGATAATGATTTCATTTCCTTTGAATATATACCTAGAACTAAGATTGCTATATTATCTGATAGTTTTATTTTTAATTTCTTGAGGACTTTCCATAGTGTTTCCCATAGTGGCTATACCAGTTTACATTCCCACCAGCATGCACAAGAATTCCCTTTTCTCCATATCCTCACTGGCATTTTTAATCTCTTGTTTTTTAATAATAGAAATTCTAAAAGGTATGAAGTGACACCTTGTGGTTTTGATTTGCATTTTCCTGATAATTAGTGATACCAAGGATTTTTTATTTATCGGTTGGCCATTTGTATGTCTCTTTGGAATAAATGTCTATTCAGATCCTTTGTTCATTTTTTAATTTTTTTGTTTGTCTTTGCTTTGGGGTATATGAGCTCTCTGTATACTTATTTTCTGGATGTTAGCCTCTTATCAAATATGTGGTTTGCAAATATTTTCTCCCATTTCATAGGTTGCTTTTCATTTTGTTGGTTTACTTTGCTGTGCAGAAGCTTTTTAGTTTGATTTAGTCCTACTTGTTTATTTATGCTTCTGTTAAATCCAAAAAACCATTGCCAAGACCATTTTCAATGACTTTTTCTCTATATTTTATTCTAGGTGTTTTTGTTTTTGTTGTTGTTGTTGTTTTTAGGTCTTACCTTCAATTATTTAATTCATTATGAGTTGATTTTTGTGTGTGGTATAAGATTGACGACCAGTTTAAATTCTTTTTTTTAAAATAATTTTAATTTATTTTTAGAGAAATGGGAAGGGAAGAAGAAAGGGAGGAAGAGAAACATCAATTGGTTGCCTCTTGCATGCACCCAGTGTAGGACCTAGCCTGCAACACAGGCATGTGCCCTGACTGGGAATTGAACCAGTAACCTTTCAGTTTGTGGGATGAAACCCAACCCACTGAGCCACTGAGGCCCATTTTAATTCTTTTGCATGTAGCCATCCAGTTTTCCTAACACCATTTATTGAAAAGACTATCTTTTCCACATTGTATGTTTTCAGCTCCTTTGTTGAAAATTAGTCAATTGTGCAAGTGTGGGTTTATTTCCAAGTTATCTGTTTTGTTCCATTGTTCTATTTTATGCCAGTGCCATGCTGTTTTGATTACTATAGCTTTGCGATATAGTTTATCAGAAAGTGTGATGCTTCCTGCTTTGTTATTCTCTCTCAAGATTTCTTTGGCTTGGGAGTCTTTTGTGGTATATATAAATTTTAGGATTATTTCTTCTATTTCTGTGATAAACACCAATGGAATTTGGTAAGGATTGCATTTAATCTCAAGATTGCTTTTGGTAGTATGTATATTTAACAATATTAATTATTCTTATCAATGAGCATGGAATATCCTTTTATTTCTTTGTATCTCAGTTTTTTTTATCATTGACAGTTTTCAGTATAGAGATCTTTTTACTTTCTTAATTAAGCTTATTTCTAGATGTTTTATTTTTGAGGCTATTATAAATATGATTGTTTTCTTAATTTGTCTTTCTGATAGTTTGTTGTTACATTATAAAAACAGCTGATTTTTATGTATTAATTTTATACCCTACAACTTGACTGAATTAATTTCTTAGTTCTAACAGTTCTTGTGTGTGTGTGTGTGTGTGTGTGTGTGTGTGTGTGTGTTTTAGGGTTTTCTATATATAAGATGATGTCACCTGCCAAGATAATTTTACCTTATTATTTAGATGTATTCATTATTTTTTCTTAATTTCCCTGACTAATACTTACAGTATTATCTTGAATAGAAATAACTAAAGTGGGCATTCTTGTCTTATTCTCTTTTTTTTAAGATTTTATTTATTTATTTTTAGAGAGGGAAGGGAGGGAGAGAGAGAGAGAGAAACATCAGTGTGTGGTTGCTGGGGAACATGGCCTGCAACCTAGGCATGTGCCCTGACTGGGAATCGAACCTGCGATGCCTTGTTTGCAGCCCGCACTCAATCCACTGAGCTACACCAGCCAGGGCTTCTTGTCTTATTCTTGACCTTGGAAGTAAAGTGTTTAGATATTCATCATGAGTATAATATTAACTGTGGACTTGTCATATATTTCCTTCATTAGGCTGTGATATGTTCCCTCATTACCCAGTTCGTTGAGAGGTTTTATCATGAAAAAATATTGAATGTTGTTGAGTATTTTTATCTACTGAGACAATCATACAATTTTTAAAAAATATTTTATTTATTTATTTTAGAGGGAGGGGAAGGAGGGAGAAATAGAGGGAGAGAAAACCAGTACAGTTGCCTCTTATGCACTCCCCACTGGGGACCTAGCCCACAACCCAAGAATGTGTCCTGACCAGGAATCGAACTGGCAATCCTTTGGTTTGCAGGTAAGTGCTCAATCCACTGAGCCACGCCAGCGAGGGCACAATCATCCAATTTTTATCCTTTATTTTATTAATATAGTTTATCATACTGATTGATTTACATATGTTGAGCCATCCTTGCATCATTGGAATAAACATGTTCATGGTGTATGATCCTTTTAATGTACTGTTGAATTTGGTTTGCCAGTATGTAGTTGAAGGTGTCCTTCAGGGATTTTTAGCCTATAATTTTCTTGTACTGAACAGTAGAAAATAAAGTTTTAATATGTGCACATAGGAAATTTACATAGGCATGAAAATTCTCCCCCCCCCAAAACAAATATATATAAGTGAAGCAGCATTAAATATATAAGACAATTTGGACAAAGGAGTAAAAAAAGGAGAATGGGGTATTAGATTTTAGAATTGAAAATCGTGGATTTACAGGTAGTTGAGAAAGAGCAAAACATAATATGGCAGGAAAATTCTTGCTAAGCAATTCAAATAATTTGACACATGTGTATCTAGGCTCACAGGATCCTGCCTAAAGCCCTCTTGTTTATTACACTTAATTTAAATAGCCTATAACTTTCTTTGCTTATGACATCCATGACTGGTTTTGGTATCAGAGTAATGCTAGTAAAATGCATTTGGAAGTATTCCCTTCTCTTCTGTTTTCTTTTGGAAGAATTTGAGATGAATTGGTATAATTTTTTAAAAGTTTGGTAGAGTTCACCAGTAGAGATTGAATTTTCATTTGTTGGGAAATTTTTGATTCCTGATTTTTAAATGAAATATTTACCATTTAAGAGTGTTGCTTTTCAGTGATTTTTGGTAATTATCTGTTATAAAGTTACCAAGTTCCCTTTAATTCCTAAGAAATGTTTGGGGGACTGGGTAGAGTAAGGCAAAGGGGAAAAATGTGGAAACAATTATAATAGCATAGACAATAAAAAATAATAAAAAAGAAATGTATTTTTATTTAATTTTATTTATTAAGCTATTACAGTTGTCCCATTTTCTCCCTTCATTCCCCTCCACTCTGCAAACACCCTCCCAGCCACATTCCCCCCCCCCTTTATTTCATGTCCATGTGTCATAAGTTCTTTAGCTTCTACATTTCCCATACTATTTTTGCCCTCCTCCTGTCTATTTTCTACCTACCATCTATGCTACTTATTCTCTGTACTTTTTACCCCTCTCTCCTCCTCCACACTCCCTGTTGCTAACCCCCCATGTGTTCTCCATTTCTGTGGTTCTGTTCCTGTTCTAGTTATTTGCTTAGTTTGTTTTGGTTTTAGGTGTGGTTGTTAATAATTGTGAGTTCACTGTCATTTTACTATGCATGTTTTTTATCTTCTTTTTCTGAGATAAGTCCCTTTAACACTTCACATAATAAGGGCTTGGTGATGATGAACTCCTTTAAGTTGACCTTATCAGAGAAGCCCTTTATCTGCCTTTCCATTCTAAATGAAAGTTTTGCTGGATAGAGCAATCTTGGATGTAGGTCCTTGCCTTTCATGACTTGGAATACTTCTTGCCAGCCCCTTCTTGCCTGTAAGGTCTCTTTTGAGAAATCGGCTGACAGTCTGATGGGAACTCCTTTGTAGGTAACTGTCTCCTTATCTCTTGCTGCTTCTAGGAGTCTCTCCTTCATTTTAATCTTGGCTAATGTAATTATGGTGTGCCTTGGTGTGTTCCTCCTTGGCTTCAACTTGTTTGGGACTCTCTGAGCTTCTTGGACTTCCTGGAAGTCTATTTCCTTTGCCAGATTGGGGGAGTTCTCCTTCATTATTTGTTCAAATAACTTTTCCACTTGTTGCTCTTCCTCTTCCCCTTCTGGTACCCCTATAATTTGGATGTTGGAACATTTAGAGATGTCCTGGAGGTTCCTGAGCCTCTCTTCATTTTTTTGAATTCTTGTTTCTTCATTCTTTTCTGTTTGGTTGTTTCTTTCTTCCTTCTGGTCCACTCCATTGATCTGAGTCCCAGTTTTCTTCCCATCACTATTGGTTCCCTGTGCGTTTTCCTTTATTTCACTTAGCATAGGCTTCATTTTTTTCATCTAATTGGCAACCAAAATCAACCAATTCTGTGAGCATCCTGATCACCAGTGTTTTGAATTGTGCATCTGATAGGTTGGCTATCTCTTGGTCACTTAAAAGTATTTGCTCTGGGGCTTTGATCTGTTCTTCTGTTTGAGCCATATATTTTTTTTTTTTTGTCTTGTTGCACCTGTTACATATGAGGGGTGGAGGATTAGGTGTTCACCAGGGCGGGTCAACCCAGTTGCTGGGTTGTGACGTGTCTATGGGGGAGGGGTCCAAGAGGGAATAATGGTGCTTGCTCCACTCTCTCTTAGATTTCAATCTCTTCTGTCACTTCCCAGAAGCAAATTAGGCCTGTCTGGTGCTGATTCCCATGCAGGTGGTCTTGTGTACATTCTAGAACCCTGTGGTTCTCTCCAATGAACTCTGTGTGAGCCTGGGAGTCTCTCCCAGCACCTCAGTCCTCACAGGTGTTTTCAATCAGTGTTTTGAGGCTTTATTTCCCAGTGCTGGGACCCTGGGCTGTGTGGTCTGTCTCGCTCCTCAGCTCTGCCTGGTTTTCCTGTGTGCAAATGTGGGACCATTCAGCAGCCAGTCACCCTGAACGCCTTACTAGGTCTGCAGCCGAATCCTGTGTGTTGGGTCCATCAGCCACTGCCTCGCATCCTAGGGTCCACAAGCCACTGCTTTGTTGTTGTTGTTGTTGTTGTCATTGTTGTTGCTGCGACCTCTCTCTGCCCAGCACCCGACTCTGCCCCACCACCCAACTCTACCCCTCCTATTGGACTAGATGAACGTGTCTAACTCCTTGGTTGTCAGACTTCCGTACAGTTCAATTTTCTGTCAGTTCTGGTTGTATTTTGTTTCTAAATTTTTGTTGTCCTTAATTTGGTTGTGCGAGGAGGCACAGCGTACCTACCTACATTTCCATATTGGCTGGAAGTCTCTCAGAAATGTATTTTAGATTATGAATTGATTTTTAATTTTATTACATTATTTTTTATGAAGGTGAAGAAAAATTATATATTTTCCCTTTATTCTGTTAAAGGCATTAAATTATATGGCATCAGGAGTGGAGTGCTGGGTGGTACAGGGTACAAAGAGGTGCAGTCACTGAAGTGGCAAGGAAAACAGAGTTTTTGGCAGATGGTCTTTGTTGAGTGACTGCCTGTTTTCTATGTCTGGTTCTTTATTCTTTCCCTCAGTTCTGTGAGCCACAGACAGCCCTCCAATAAATTTCTTTTATACTTAGACATTTTTTTTCTGTTCTGGGTTAATAAAATTTTTGAAAGATGAGTAACTGATTGAGAGTTTTCCTACAAACTAAAATTGCAGGGCTAGATGCTCCTGAGCAATTCCAGTAGGAAAAGAAAACTGCAGCTTTTTTCCTTGGAAATTAAAGGATGAGTTGTTAGGTTTTTTAAAGTTGGCTATCCTAGATTCCACAAGTGGATAGCTAGGAAGATTGGGTCTCTGTATTACTGTGTTCCCTTCCTTGTCTGTTCAGATGGTATGGTTTTGGGAGGTACTTCAAAATGCCTAGAAATTTCTTGTCTGAAAATGAATCATGGTGAAGTGACACCTGCTGGTCTGGTCTCCAGAGGATTCACTGGGTTAATTACTCCTCAAGCTCAGCTGGTCCAGCAATAATCCAAGTCCTACTCTTGGGTTGAATTCTCATTCATCTTACCTCAGCTGATTCATCCCATATCTTATGATCTCAGGTAGCATAAGAAGATTGTAGCTCTTTTGGTTTCTAGGTTGCAAGGACAATCCCCAGGATCCATGCTGTGTGAACCTGTGTAGAAATGAAACTAAGTGTTCTTTATAATTTTGCTATTTGATACAGGAGCCTCCATATGCCCACTTACCCAAAACCCTGAGATTTTAAGGGCAGGGTTAAATTCCAGGCAGAAATACAAATACAGTTACAAATAGATGTTCAACCCCCTTTCCACAAAGTGAGAGCTTGACATGCTTGGGCTGCCAAGTCTCAGAGTCTTTTCTGGAACATTCATTTGGAATCTGATGCTCAATCTGGTATTTCACTGTGCTAATACTTCATATGTCAATGTTTGCTTAGTCAACCATAGACACATTTGATTCTATCTCATCTCATCTGTTTGAAATTAAGTCTTCATCAATATGCACATGGATTCCAGGAACCATTGGTGATTAGAAAATCTTTGGACTATACTTTAGAACTTTTGTCTGACATTATGTGATAAAGAAATATGTATGATGGCGCATCACTTATGTGATGCGCCATCATACATATTCACATATTCACATAACTTAACAGAAGTTATGTGAATAACTTCTCTAAGTTTAAATCAAAGCTCCACCCAATCAGGATAACTGCCCAATTTCATAGCCTTTTTGACCCAGGGATAAGAAAAGTACTTTTGATTTGTTTGTTTTTAAGAAGTAAACCTGATGCTAACTAAAATCATATATAGAATGAATGGATGAGGGAATGAGTGGAGACTTAGCTAACTTACCAGGGACTCAAATTTAAATGCCTTAAGCCAATAAACTAACTGCAAGGCAGATCCAGGGCAAGTGACCTAGAGAGTATATGCTGTGCCTAAGTTAGCATTAAAATTCACTAATTTTATAAAAGCAAAATATACACATTAATATATAGTATATGCTTTAAAACAATTCTCTTGCCATTAAATTCACTTTTTAAATGTGAAAACAATCAGTGTTTTCATCCTTTAGAAAATTTTTGTAGAATTATAACTTATAAACAGAAAAATGTACAACTTCATGGATTTTAAAATGAAGATCTCCATGTAACTGACATATAGATCAAGAAATATAATATTGCTAACAGTTCAGAAGCCCACCTCAGCCCCTTTAAGTTACATCCTCCCTGTCCTGCTGTCCCAC
Organism: Tonatia bakeri; assembly: GCA_004024845.1. Taxonomy (NCBI): domain Eukaryota; kingdom Metazoa; phylum Chordata; class Mammalia; order Chiroptera; family Phyllostomidae; genus Tonatia; species Tonatia bakeri. The sequence continues at coordinate 214,134 of PVIA01001363.1, read as the reverse complement.
CTCCAATGCATAACCATTATTCTGTACTGTTAGAACATAAATTAGTTTTTCCTCATTTTGAAATTAAATTAAACAGGTAAATACATAATAGGTTTTATATTTGACTTCTTTAATTCAATTTATATTTTGGGGGTTCCTCTATGATATGTTTAGTTGTAATTCTTTTTTATATTTTTATTATATTTATTGGGGTTTCATTGGTGAATAAAATTATACAGGTTTCAAGTGTATAGTTCTATAATACTTCATCTATATATTGTGCTGTATGTTCACCACTCAAAGTCAGTTCCCTCAACATTTATTTCCCCTTTACATTTTTCTATCTGCTCCTCCCCCTTTGCCCTCTGGTAATCACTATAATGTTGTCTGTGTCTATGAGATTTTTTGTGTGCTTAATCCCTTCACTTTTTTCACCCAGTCCCCAAATCCCCCTGCCTTCGGACAACTGTCAGTCTGTTCTCCATCTATGAGTCTATTTTGTTTGTTTATGTGTTTGTTTTATTCATTAGATTCCACACATAGGTAAAATCATATGGTATTTGTCTTTCTCTGACTGGCTTATTTTACTTAACATAATACTCTCCAGGTCCATCCATGCTGTTGTGAAAGGTAACATTTCCCTTTTTTTTGGCTGAGTAGTATTCCATCATGTAAATGTACCGCAGCTTTTTTATCCCCTCATCTACTAATGGGCACTTGGGCTGCTTCCAATTCTTGGCAACTATAAATAGTGCCTCAGTGAACATAGGGGTGCATATATCCTTTAGAATCAGTGTTTTGGTTTTCTTCAGATATATTCCCAGAAGTGGATCACTGGATCACAAGGCAGTTCCATTTTTTATATTTTGAGGACCCTTTATACTGTTTTCTGCAGTGGCTGAACCAATTTGCATTCTCACTAACAGTGCATGATAGTTCCCTTTTCTCCACATCCTCGCCAACCCTTGTTATTTATTTATTGATGATAACTATTCTGACAGGTGTGAGGTGGTATCTCATTGTGGTTTTAATTTACATTTCTCTGATGTTTAGTGACATGGAGCATGTTTTTGTATGTCTTTTGGCCATCTTTAGAGAAGTGTCTATTCAGAGCCTTTGCCCATTTTTTAATTGGATTGTTTGTTCATTTTTGATGTTGAGTTGTATGAGTTCTCCACAAATTTTGGATATTAACCTCTTATCAGATGTATTATTGATGAATGTACTCTCATTTAGTGCAAAGGTCCAAAACCCCTGGGCAGGGACCTGTACTGATGCATGGCCTGTTAGGAGCTGGGCTGCACAGCAGAAGATGAGCAGTGGACGACACCTGAGTGCCTCCTGTCTGCCCCCCAACCCCAGCCCACGGAAAAATTGTGTTTCAAAAAACAGTCCCTGGTGTCAGAAAGCTTGGGAACCACTGATTTAGTGGAATGTCTTTTTATTTTGTTTATGGTTTCCTTTGCTGTGCAAACCCTTTTTAGTTTGATGTGGTCCCAGTTGTTGATTCTTTCCCTCATTTCCTTTACCTGAGAAGTCACATCAGAAAAAGAAATTACTAAGAGAAAAGTCCAATATTTTCCTGCCTATGTTTTCTTCTATGATTTTTATGGTTTTGAGTCTCTTAATTTAAGTCTCTAATCAATTTTGAGTTTTTTTGTGGTACATGGTATAAGAAGGTGGTATAGATTTTTTTCCTTTTTGCATGCATCTGTCCAATTTTCCCACCACTTATGAAATAGACTGTCTTTACCCCACTGTATGTTCTTTTATCCTTTGTCAAATATTAATTGACCATATATACATGGCTTTATTTCTGAGCTCTCTATTCTGTTCCATTGTCCTATGTGTCCTTTTTTATGCCAGTACCATGCTGTTTTGCCTATAATGGCCTTGTACTAGTTTGATACCATGTAGCCAAATTCCTCCAATTTTGTTCTTTCTCAAGATTGCTGTGGCAATTCAGGTTGTTTTTCATTTCATATATATTTTACTTTTGTTCTAGTTCTGTGCAATATGTCATTGGTATTTTGATAGAATTTGCATTGAATCTATAGATTATTTGGGAAGTATGACCATTTTAGAAATGTTAATTCTTCCTATCCAGGAGCATGATGTATGCTTCCACATACTTGTATATTTTTAACTTTTTTAAAGTGAAACAAAATAATGTTTATTTGCCTGTTTCAAGATGTGAATCCTATGTTATTTAAAGGGCTCCAGACAGAGTACCCAGGTGGGAATACAATGTCCTCAGCATTTCCAGCCCTGATGGATGACATGCTCACTTATCCTTCTCTGAGGAACTTTGCTTCTGGTCCATGGAATAGGGTGCGTTTGTTTCAAAGGCAAGGTAGCCAACTCACCAGAGTGGCCTAAAGTTCAGGGTTTCCTTTAACTGCTGCCACTGTAGCTGATGTAATGCTTTTCTCTGCCTCTACTGTGACATATTGCAGTGTCTTTTTGAAGTCTTGTTCTTGATACACAGACCCAAAATAACAAACTGGGCTTGTCTGGATATCAAAGCCCAAATTAAAAATTTATTCCAGTATTTGCAAAATTTCTGTCCAAAACCTTCACATGGATTAAAAAACAAAATACAAACTCGAGATTCGGGAAGATGGCAGCCTTGTTGGAGGAATCGTAATCCCCTTCCCCAGTGCATGGGGCAGAATTTGGCTGATCTGAGGAGGAACAGAGCAGGAGACCACCAATATTGCAACATTTATGAAAATAGAACATCAAAAATTATAGCAGACATAGAATAAACAGATGGTAAGAAGACTGCTTCAGGATAATAAGGGCCCAGGGACAGGCTCGGGGACCAGGCCCAGTGCTCCTGGGTCTGTCTCGGGGCACCCGGGTAAGTGGAGTCACTGCTCCCTCCTCAGACAACGAGGATTGAGAAGCAGCAGTGGAGGCCTTGTTGCTTGAAGGTGCAGAGTGGAGAGGGAGGAAGGAGAGACAGGCACGCAGGGGTTGTGGGCACTCAGGCACAGCCTAGGGAAGAGTGAGTACCCCAGTCTGCTGGACCAAGGGTGGCCTGGCCAGGCGCCCGTGCCCCCAACTCGGTGAGTGTGTGGTTTGGGGGAAGATGGAGATCCCACCGCCGTGAACAAGGAGAAGGGCAAGGCATTCACTGGTTTCTGGAGCCTGCGGGGGTGATCCCGTGCAGGCGCAGGCTGTGCCGGGATTCCTGACTCTCAAACTGTGAACCCAGAAAAGATGCAGCACTTCGCAGGTTCCTGGGGACCATGGCAGCTGTGAAGGGAAGTGCATGACCCCTCCCAATCCCCAGAACGGCAACGTGAACCCGGAGGAGAGGCAGGTTCTTCACACAAACTTAGAGCCTGGGGTGCCGAAGTTGGCGGAGGGGCGTGACCCCTTGCGATCTCCATAGCTTGAAATCCGAAACTGAGGCAGTGATTGGTTCTGGGGAGAGCTGGTGGCTAGCCCTGGGGACAGTACCCTAGAGACTGATTGAGTTCTGACTGAGAAGGGTGAAAAGCATTCTAACAGCCTCTCAGCCTGCTGAAGCCAGCAAAACCAGAAAAACTGGTTTGGCCAGTTGGAAACCAACAAGTTTTTTTTTTTCTTTTCTTTTTTCCTTATCCCTGTTCTTGTTTGATTGTTTGATTTTATCTTGTCTTTTTTTTAAGTAACTTTTTCTTTTTTTAACTCTTATGATTTTTATATCTCTCAATTTCTTATGTTTCTTTTCCTTCCATCCTAGTGCTATTCCTTCCACTCCAAATCTATCTCTCCTGCACTCCATCTTCTGCTTTTTTTTTTGCCTGCAAATTACTGCAAATTTATATTATCTTTTTCTCTCTTTTCTGACATTTTTTATCTTAATAGTATTTTGGTATTCTTCTTCTTTCTATATAATCTTCTTTGGCTGGTTATACTATCATTTGATAGGTTCCCCCTGTTATCTCATTCACACTGTGTTAATAATTTACTGGCCTTCACTTGGGTTCCATTAGTACACCACTCAAGGTTCTATACTCCTTATTCTTGTTATCTAGATCTCATAGATTCTGCCACATGGTTGTTGCTTTAATATTACTGTAAATAAGACCTATTTCATACAATTGTAAATACTACTCAACACCCATCCCAGATCTCAGCTCACTTTGCAATTTCCTGAACTCTATTATTGTAGGGGTTATCTCTATTCTTTTACACACTACTCCTATTTACTATTCTTTATTCCCACCCTACCTCAGAATCTGACCTCCCACAGCCTCACAGCTTTCTAGATCCAACTAACAATCCTTTCCTCCCCAATAAGAGTCTTATCTTTTTTCCATACTTTTTAAAACATGGCTAGTGGAGTGGAAGATCACAGTTAAGACTATACGTAGCCAAAGGATCTCCCATCTCTTCTCTACTGGCTGCTACTATAAATATCATACAATACTAGCTTGCTGTCTTAAACCATTTTGCCTTACTCCTCCAACTGATCACAAAAAAAGAGTAGGGGGAAGCTGTGAGCACCAGGATGCCCAAAAAAGAATGCACCACTGAATATCCCAGGTATTCTACCACAGAAGTTCACAGCATAAACACAGGAAACCAGAAAAGATCAATTTAAGAAACAGAGATTAACAAGAAGAATCTCACGAACAATGAGAGGACAAAGAAACAATCCACAAATGAAGGGAAAGGAGGAAGCCTCAGAAAGAATGCTAAATGAAATAGAGGCAACTCAACAATCAGATATTGAGTTCAAAACAATGATTATCAGGAAGCTCAATGAGCTCACAATGAGCTACCAGAAACTACAGGGAAGCTACAATGATCTCACTGAAAACTATATCAACATGAAAAAGGAAATAGAAAATATCAACAAAGGCCAAGAGGAAATGAAGAATACAATTTCTGAACTGAAGAACACAGTAGGAGGAATGAAAAGCAGGATCGATGAAACAAGAAGATTGGATCAGCGAATTGGAGGAAAAAGTAAAAAACAACACCCTGAAAGAGCAAGAAAAGGAAAAGAGGCTCAGAAAGAATGAACAGGGATTAAGAGAAATGCAAGACAATATGAAATGTAATAATATCTTTATAATAGGGATACCAGAAGGAGAAGAAGATGAGCAAGGGATAGAAAACCTACTTGACAAAGTAATGATGGAAAACTTCCCTAATTTGATGAGAGAAAAAGTCACACAAATCCAGGAAACACAAAGAGTTCCAATGAAGAGGAACTCAAAGAGGCCCACCCCAAGACACATCATAATTAAAATGGCAAAATTTAAAGACAAAGAGAGAATATTAGGGCAGCAAGGGAGAAATTGGAAGTAACATACAAGGGAGCCCCAATAAGGTTAGCAGCTAATTTCTCAATGGAAACACTTCAAGCCAGAAGAGAATGGCAAGAAATATTCCAAGTAATGAGAACCAGAGGTCTGCAAACAAGGCTACTTTACCCAGCAAGGTTCTCAATCAGATTGAAAGCCAAATAAGAAGCTTCCCAGACAAAAGAAGTCAAAAGAATACACCTCCACTAAACCATCTCTGCAAGAGATGCTAAAGGGTCTGCTTTAAGTAAAGAGAGGAAAAGAGAGAGAGAGAGGAACACAGGTACATAAATGGCAATGATTAAGTACCTATCAATAATAACCTTAAATATAAATGGATTAAATGCTCCAATCAAAAGACATAGAATAGCTGAATGGATAAGAAAACATGACCCACATATATGCTGCCTACAAGAGACCCACCTCAGGATAAAAGACCTGCACAGGCTGAAAGTGAAGGGCTAGAAACAAATTTTCCAAGCAAATGGACAGGAAAAAAAAAAAGCCAGGATAGCAATACTCATTTCAGACAAAATAGACTTCTGAAAAAGGACCATAAAGAGAGAACCAGAAGGTCACTTCATAATACTCAAGGGAAGAATCCACCAAGAAGACATAAATATTGTAAATATATATGCACCCAGAATAGGTGCACCCAAATACATAAAGAAAATCTTAGAGGACTTCAGGAAAGATATTGACAACAACACAATTATAGTGGGGGATTTTAACACCCCACTGTCAAAAAGGGACATATCTTCCAAACAAAATATTAATAAATATATCGTGGCATTGAATAATACCCTAGGTGAAATGGACTTAACTGATATTTACAGAGCCCTCTATCCCAAAGAAGCTAAATAAACATTCTTTTCAAATGCACATGGAATATTTTCAAAGATAGACCAGATGATAGGACACAAAACAAGACTCAACAATGTAAAGAAAATCAAAATTATACCAAGCATTTTCCTGGATCACAGGGACTGAAACTAGAAACCAACCCCAAGGAAAAGAACCCAAAACACTCAAAATCATGGAGACTAAACAGCATGCTATTAAACAATGAATGGGTCAAGAATGAAATTAGGGAAGAAATCAAAAGGTTTCTGGAAACAAATGAAAATGAACTCACAACAACCCAAAACTTATGGGAAACAGTGAAGACAGTCTTGAGACAGAAGTTCATAATGATACAGGCATACCTAAAAGAGATAGAAACATTTCAAACAAACAACCTAATCCTACATCTACAAGAACTTGAGGAACAACAACAAAGACAGCCCAGATCAAGTAGAAGGAAAGAAATAACCAAGATCAGAGCAGAATTAAATGACATAGAGACTAACAGCACAATTCTAAGGATCAGTGAATCCAGGAGCTGGTTCTTTGAAAAGATGAACAAAATTGACAAGCCTTTAAGAAGTCTCATCAAGAAAAAAAGAGAGAAGACCCAAATAAACACAGTCAGAAATGAAAGAGGAGAGATCACAACTGACACCACAGAAATACAAAAGATTGTAAGAAATTACTATGAATAACTGTATGCCAAGAAATTTGAAAACCTAGGTGAAATGAACAAATTTCTAGAAAACTATAATCTTCCAAAATTCAATGAAAAAGAAGCAGAAAGCCTGAACAGACCAATAACACCAAATGAAATTGAAGCAGTAATCAAAAAACTGCCAACACACAAAAGCCCTGGACCAGATGGTTTCAAAGGAGAATCCCACAAAGCATTTAAGGAAGAGCTAACCCCTATCCGTCACAGACTATTTCAAAAAATCCAAAAACACGGAAGACTCCCACACTCTTCTTATGAGGCCAACATCAGCCTAATTCCAAAACTAGATAAAGACACAACAAAGGAAGAAAACTTCAGGCCAATATCTCTGATGAACATTGATGCTAAAATCCTCAACAAAATACTGGCAAACCGCATCCAACAATACATCAAAAAGATCATCCACCATGACCAAGTGGGTTTCATACCAGGCATGCAAGGATGATTCAATATATGCAAATCAGTAAATGTAATACATCACATAAACAAAAAAAAAGACAAAAATCACATGATCATATCAATAGATGCATAAAAAGCATTTGATAAGGTACAGCACCCATTTATGATAAAAACACTCAGCAAAGTGGGAATAGAGGGAACATTTCTCAACATAATAAAGGCCATATATGAGAGACCTACAGCCAGCATCATACTCAATGGGCAAAAACTAAAATCTTTTTCACTAAGAACAGGAACAAGACAAGGCTGTCCACTTTCACCACTTTTATTCAATGTGGTATTGGAAGTTTTAGCCACAGCGATCAGACAAGAAAAGGAAATAAAAGGCATTCAAATTGGAAAGGGGGAAACAAAACTGCCATTCTTTGCAGATGACATGATAGTGTACATAGAAAATCCTACAGACTCTACCAAAAAACTGCTGGACCTAATAAATGAATTTGGCAAAACAGCGAGATGCAAAGTTAATATCCAGAAATCAAAGGCATTTCTGTAAACCACCAATGAAACAGCAGAAGCAGAAATCAAGGAAAAAAATCCCATTTGAAATAGCAAAAAGAAAAATAAAATACCTAGGAATAAACCTAACCAAAGAGGCAAAAGACCTGTATTCAGAAAACCATATACCACTGAGGAAAGAAATCAAGGAAGACAAAAACAAATGGAAATATATACCATGTTCATGGATTGGAAGAATTAATATCATCAAAATGTCCATATTACCCAAAGCAATTTACATATTCAAAGCAATACCTATTAAAGTACTAAAGGCTTATTTCACAGACATAGAACAAACACTTCAAAAATTTATATGGAACCATAAATGACTCCAAATAGCTGCTGCAATTTTGAGAAGGAAGAGTAAAGTAGGAGGGATCATAATACCTGACAGTAAACTATACTACAAGGCCACAGTAATCAAAACAGCCTGGTACTGGCATAAGAACAGGCACATGGACCAATGGAACAGAACAGAGAGCCCAGAAATAAACCCAAGTCTCTATGGTCAATTGATATTTGACAAAGGAGGCAGCAACATAAAATGTAGTAAAAATAGCCTCTTCAACAAATGGTGTTGGAGAAGTGGACAGCTACATGCAAAAAAATGAAACTTGAGCACCAACTTACACCATACACAAAAATAAATTCAAGATGGATAAAAGACTTAAATATAAACCGTGACACCATGAAAGTAATAGAGGAGAATATACATAGGAAAATCTCATATATCACGCAAAAACTTTTTTACTGACATGTCCCCTAGAGCAAGAGACATAAAGGAAAGAATAAACAAATGGGAACTTATCAAAATAAAAAAGCTCCTGCACAGCTAAAGAAAACAGTATCAAAATAAAAAGAGAATCAACTGTATGGGAAAACATATTTGCCCATGATACCTCAGACAAGGGCTTAATCTTCAAAATATATAAAGAACTTACATGACTCCTCTCTAAGAAGACAAGCAACCCAATTAAAAAATGGGCAAAGGACTTGAACAGACACTCTCCAAGGAGGACATACAGAAGATCCAAAATCACATGAAATGATGTTCAATATCACTAGCTATCAGAGAGATGCAGATTGAAACCACAATGAGATACCAATGCACACCAGTCAGAATGGCCATCATAAGCAAAGCAACAAACAACAAGTGTTGGAGAGGTCGTGGAGAAAAGGGCACCCTAATGCATTGTTGGTGGGACTGCAGACTGTTACAACCACTATGGAATACAGTATGGAATTTCCTCAGAAAACTAAAAATGGATCTGTGTTTTGACCCAGTAATTCCACTGCTGGGACTATATCCTAAGAATCCTAAAACACCAGTCCAAAAGAACCTTTGCATCCCAATGTTCATAGCAGCATAATTTACAGTAGCTAAGTGCTGGAAGCAACCTAGGTGTGCATCAGTAAATGAATGGATCAAAAAACTTTGGTACATTTACACAATGGAATTCTATGCAGCAGAAAGAAGAAGGAGCTCCTACCCTTTGCAACATCATGGATGCAACTGGAAAGCATTATGCTAAGCAAAATAAGCCAGGCAGTGAAAGATAAATACCATATTATCTCACCTTTAACAGGAACCTAAACAACAAAACAAGCAAAATACAGTCAAAGGCATTGAAATAGAAGACAGGTGGAAAGTGACCAGAGGAGAGAGAAGAGGGAGTTTCGGGGGGAAAGGGGAAGGGTTTGCAGGAACAAAGTTAAAAGACACATGGATAAAATTTAGGGGGAGAGTGGTAATGGGGGGGAAGTTGGGAGGGAGGGGTGGGTGGGCTGGATTGGGAGTAAAGGGGAGAAAACTACTTGAACAATGATTAAAATAAAAATATATATATTAAAAAAAAATACAAACTCCCTTGTTTCTTCAATGACCCCAATGGAGAACTAGAGGATTTAGTCCCAAAAATTAGAAGAAAATAATAAATAAAAGCAAGGTCAAATAGTTCCATAAAAGAGCACAGGTCAGATGATTTCTTAACTAAATTTGTAAAGAAAGTAATTTGTTAAGACACTTTGGGCAACTGGAAAGCACTTATTTTAGTTACCATTTTTGAATCCTTCCCTACTTTTCCTATTACATGTCAGATGACCTGGCTTTTTTGAACTGGAGCTGGAAGGTATAAAAAAGAGAAAAATCTTCTCACATTCAACCCCACCCCTACCTGTACCCCACTGGACTGAAAAGTAGAAATGAAGGATATTTTTGTTTAAGTTGTAGCTTTGAGGAGAAAAATGGTGGCCAGGCAGATAATCTAATAGTAAATGTGAAGTTATAGATAACAAAAACATAAAAATCATTGGGCAAAAACAAGAAAAAATTAAATAAAAAAGAAGTAAAAATTTAAACAATAAATTTAAATGAGGACCTTTAACAAAATATGTAGAGAGAACTAACCTGCTATGGGATCTCATTATTGAAGCACTGAATCAGAAGTTGAGAATGAGAAAACAGGTTCTAGGGCAAAACACCTAGATGAAGGACCAAGATTAATACACCAAGTTCAAATGGAAAGCAAAGGGCAGAATAAAGAGAAGTGATAGCACCTTAACAACAGACAGAAGCAATGAAAACTATGAAAGTATACAACATCGGCACTAACAATTTTTTTCTTCAATGTTAGTTTACTTTTTTAAAATGATATTGATTGATTGATGTTAATGTTGTTTAACTACAGTTATCCCCATTTTACCCCCACCTTTCTCCCCTGCCCCACCCACCACCACCTGCCATACTGAGTACTACCCTCATGTTGTCTTTGTCCACTGGTCTTTTATAAATGTGTTCTTTCTCCTTTTTTCCCCATTATCTGCCTGTCCCCTCCCTGTGGTTACTGTAAGTTTGTTCTTTGTTTTAATGTCTCTGGTTATATTTTGCCTGCTTGTTTGTTTTGTTGATTAGGTTCCACTTATAGGTGAGATCATATGGTATTTGTCTTTCATTGCCTGGCTTATTTCACTTAGTATAATGCTCTCCAGTTCCTCCAGTGCTGTTGAGAAGGGTAGGAGCTCCTTCTTTCTTTCTGTTGTGTAGTATTCCATTGTGTAAAGATACCATAATTTTTCGATCCACTCATTTACTAATGAACACTTAGGTTGCTTTCAGCACTTAGCTATTGTAAATTGTGCTGCTTTGAACATTGGGATGCATAGGTTCTTTAGAATCAGTGTTTGAGGGTTCCTAGGGTATTTTTTAGTACCATTTTTAGTTTTTTGGAGGAAATTCCATACTGTTTTCCACAGTGGCTTCACCAGTCTGCATTTTCACCAACAATGTACTAGGGTTTCTTTTTCTCCACAGCCTCACAAGCACTTGTTTGTTGATTTGTTTATCATGGCCATGTGACTGGTGTGAAGTGGTATCTCATTGTGGTTTTAATTTGCATCTCTCCGATGACTGGTGATGCTGGGTTCTCTGTTATGTCCTCCTTGGAGAAGTGCCTGTTCAGGTACTTTGCCCATTTTTTAATTGGGTTGTTTGTCTTCCTGGAATGGAGTTGAGTGAGTTCTTTATATATTTTGGATATCAAACCCTTGTCTGATGTATCATTTGCAAATATGTTTTCCCATATAGTTGGTTCTCTTTTCATTTTGCTGATATTTTCTTTAGCCATGCAGAAATTTTTTAATTAGATGAAGTCCCATTTGATTATATTTTCCTTTATGTTCCTCACTCTAGATGATGTATCAGTGAAAATATTGCTGTGTGGAATATCTGAAATATTTCTGTCTGTTTTCCCTGCTAGAACTTTTATATTCTCACCACTTATATTGAAGTATTTTATCCATCTTGAGTTTATTTTTGTGTATTGTTTAATTAATTATTGCATTTCGTTTTTTTGCAGGTAGCTATCCAGATCTCCCTACACCATTTGTTGAAGAGTCTATTTTTACTCCATTTTATGCTTCTGCCCCCTTTGTTGAATATTAATTGACCATAGAGAATTAGGTTTATTTCTGGGCTCTCTATTCTGTTCCATTTGTCTATATGTCTGTTCTTATGCCAGTACCTGGCTGTTTTGATTACCATGACCTTGTAATATAGTTTGATGTCAAGTATTGTGATCACTCCTACTTTGTTCTTCTTTTTCAGAACTGCTGCTGCTATTCAGGGTCATTTATTGTCCCATATACATTTTTGAAATGTTCTATATCTGTGAAATATGTCATTGGGTATTTTAATAGGGATTGCATTGAATATATAAATTTCTCTGGGTAGTATGGACATTTAATGATGTTATCTTTCAATCTATCAACAAGGTATATGCTTCCATTTATTTGTGTCTTCATTAATTTCTTTGTTAAGTGTTGCATTGTTTTCTGAATACAGGTCTTTTACCTCTTCTGCTAGGTTTATTCCTAGATAGTTTCCTGAGTATAGGTCATTTATCTTTTTGGTTAAATTTATTCTTAGGTTTTTTTGTGTGTGTGCGTGTGTGTAATTGTAAATAGGATTATTTTTTTAGTTTCCCTTTCTGATAGTTCATTATTGCTATATAAAAATACAACCAAGTTCTGGTATTTATTTTGTATCCTGCTGCTTTACTGAATTCATTTGTCAATTTCAGCAGTATGCCAGGGGACTCTTCAGGGTTCTCTACATACAGTATCATGTCATCTTCAAAAAATGGCAGTTTTACTTCTTCCTTTTCAATTTAGATGCTTTTTACTATTTCTTGTCTGATTGTTATGGCTAGGACTTCCAGTATTTTGTGAAATAAGAGTGGTGAAAGTGGACACCACTGTCTTGCTCCTGAACTTAAGGGGAACACTTTAGTTTATTTCCCATTGAGCATGATGTTAGCTGAGGTTTTGTCACACATGGCCTTTATTACATTGAGGTGTGTTCCTTCTATTCCCACTTTGCTGATACTTTTTATCATAAATGGGTGCTGGTTTTTGTCAAAACATTCTTCTGTAACTATTGATGTGATGATGTGTCATTATCCTTCATTATGTTAATGTGGTGTATCACATTTATTTATTTGTATATATTGTACCAACCTTGTATACCAGTAATAAGTTCCATTTGATCATGATGTATGAGATTTTCAACATATCACTAATTTCAGTTTGCTAATATTTTACTTAGGATTTTTGCATTTATGTTTATCAGGGATATTGGCCTATAAATTTCTTTCATTGTAGTGTATCTGGTTTTAGAATTAGGATGATATGCTGGCCTCATGAAATGAACTTGGGATTCTTCCCTTTTCTTGAAATTTTTGGAATAGTTTGAGAGGGATAGATGTGAGTTCTTCCTTGAAAGTTTGGTAAAATTCACCTTTGAAGCCATCTGGTCATGACTTTCATTTGTTGGAAGGTTTTTGATTACTGCTTCAATTTTATTAATTGTAATCAGTCTGTTCAGATTTTCACTTTTTGAGAATTCACTTTTAGGAGATTGTATGTTTCTAAGAATTTAACTATTTTTGTCCAGATTGTTCAATTTGTGACATATAGTTTTTCATTAGTTGTTTGTATATCTGTTATATCAGTTGTTACTTCTTTCATTTCTGAATTTATTTGGATTCATTCATTTTCTTAATGAGTCTGGATAAAAGTTTATAAATCTTATTTGTTGTTAGAAAAACATTGCTTTAATTCATCTTTAAAGATTAAAGTTTCATTAGTTTTTTGTAGTTTATTGTATTGTTTATTGTTTTTGTATTGTTTATTTTTTTTAGAGTGTATTTTATTTATTTGTGTTCTGATCTTTCTTTTACTTACTTTGGGCTTTGTTTGTTGTTCTTGTCCTTTTTCCTTTAAGTGCAAGATTAAATTGTTTGTTTATTTGTTTGTTTTTAGTTTTTCTTATTTTGACTTTCTTTCTTTTGCTGTGTCCCAAAGATTTTAGGTTATTGTGTTCTCATTTTTATTTGTTTCAAATTTTTTTAAATTTCTTTCTTGATTTCATTTTAACTCATTCATTGCTTAGTAATGTGTTATTTAGCCTTTCTGTATTTGTGTATTTTTCCATTTTTTTCTTGTGATCAATTTCTAGTTTCATAAAGTTTATTGTCAGTGAGGATGCCTGATATGATTTCAGTCTTCTTAAATTTATTGTGACTTCTTTTATGTCCTAATATGTGTTCTACCCTAGAAAATGTTCTGTGTGCACTTGAAAAGGATGCATATTCTGATGCTTTGGGGTAAAATACTCTGAAGTAGCAATTATATCAATCTGATACAGTGTATTACTTAATGTCACTGTTTCCTTTCTGATTTTCTGTCTGGAAAAATCTCTCCAATGATGTGACTTTGGTATTAAACTCCCTACTATGACTGTGTAACTGTCTATCTCTCCATTTATGTTGATGAAAATTGTCTTTATATATTTATGTGCTCCTATGTTGGGTGCATAAATATGTACAAGAGTTATATTCTCTTTTTGGATTACTCCCTTTATTATTATGGAGTGTCTTTCTTTGTCTCTTATTATAGCCTTTATTTTAAAGTCTCTTTTGTCTGATATGTGTTGCTACCTCAGTTTTCTTTATTTCCACTTGCATGAAATATCATTTTTTATTCTTTTACTTGTAGTCTGTGTGTGTCTTGTTCTGAGGTGGGTCCCTTGTAGACATCATATATATGGGTCTTGTTTTCTTATCCATTCAGCTACCCTATGTCTTTTCAATGGAGCATTTAAGCCATTTATACTTAAAGTGGTTATTGATAAGCACACATTATTTGCTATTTTATTCTTTATAATTATGTTCTTTTTTTTTCTTAAAGAAAATGCTTTAAATTTTTTTTGTCCTGCTGGTTTGGTGGTAATGAACACTTTTAGCTTTTTCTTATCTGGGAAGATCTTTATTTCTTCTTCCATTTTAAATGATAGCCTTGCTAGGTAAAGTAGTGTTGGTTGTAGGTCCTTACTTTTCATCACTGAATATTTTGTGACAATTTCTTCTGTCCTGAAATATTTCTGTTGAGAATCAGCTGACAGTCTTATGGGATCTCTCTTGTAGGTAACTGTCTTTTTCTTGCTGCTTTAGGTTTACCATTTTTAGGACTTGGCACTTCCTGGGCTTAAGTGTCTTTTTCCTTCACCAGGCTAGGGTATTCTTTAGCCATTATTTCTTCAAATAGGTTCTCAGTCCTGTGCTCTTTCTCTTTCTGGTATCTCTATGATGCAGATGTTGTTATGTTTCATGTTGTCCCCAAAGTACCTTATACTATTCTTAATTTTTTTAATTCTTTTTCTTTTAGCTGCTATAATTAGGTGTTTTCTGCTACCTTGTCTTTCAATTCACCAATTTGATATTTTGCTTCACCTAACCTGTTGTCTATTCCTTCTAGTGTATTTTTTCATTTCAGATTTAGTATCCTTCATTTCTGACTGTTTGTTTTTCATGGCTTTTATGTCCTTTTTCATGCTTTTGAAGTTCTCGCTAGTTCTTTGGGCATCCTAAACATTCTTTTTTCTTTTTCCTTTTGGAAGTCTGTACTTGGTAGAATGCTTGCCTCCATTTTACTTAGCTGTTTTAATGGAGATGTCTCCTATTCTTTTATTTGGGGAATGTTTCTTTTTTCCTTCATTTTGGGTGCCTCTTCATGTTTGTTTCTGTGTATTAGGTGGATATGCCATGCCTCCTGGTCTTTGTAGGGTGGCATTATATAGTAGGTGTCCTGTGGGACCCAGTCTCCTTGGTCACCTGCTCCTGGGTCACCTGCTCTGGATAATCTAGGGATGTCCCTTTTGTGGTTTATGTGGACTCTCCTCCTATATTTGAGTCTTGATTGCTATTGGCCCATTCATACATGGACTTGACCCTCAGGGTGACTGACTATGGGGATTGGCCCCAACCATATTGTATGAGGTATTTTCAGGTGCTGACCACATGAATCTATATTTTCTTCAGCATTGTCTGGTGTATGCTGAGATCTCTCTTTGGATATGCTGCTTGTGATGCTAAATAGATCCTTCTCTGATGTTTTCTGAAGGTCTTCACTAGGTGTGTTTGTTCTGGGGCCTCTTGGGAAGAACTCTGCTTGTGGCTGGCCCTGTATAACATGTTTGGTGCTATAAAACAACCCACAGTTTGTGGCTGCCTCTGTTTTGTCTGAGTGTGCATGGGAAAGAACAAGCTGTGTATGAAAAACAGCTCCTACCAGCACCTAGTCCAGGGAAGTTCAGCAAAAGGCCAAAGGCATCCTGAGATATACCTCTACCTGCCTGTTGCCTGATGGGTGCCTGTTAGGCTCAGTCACTGAAATAGACTCTGGCAGTTCATGAGTTGTATGAGGTAATTTCATAGTGAGTCACCAGATAGGGGTGAGTGGTGTTGACTATATTGATACAGGTTTAAATTCTGCCAGTGCTAGGTCTGAAGTGATTCAGCAAAAGTCCCAGGGTATACCAAGTCTAGCTGCCTTTGCCAGGTGTCTGCACACTTTTGTAGTTGGGTAGAGTCTCAAAGAGTCATTAAGGTAAGGCCAACATAGTTTATCAGGCCCGGACAGATCTAGATTTGAACATGTAAGGAGGGGGCTCTGCACCAGTTGGGCATGCAAGAAAAAAAATGGCCCCCATCGTAGAGCCACACAATTAAGTCTGTCCTGGGTTCAGCCCAGGCCACCTAGAGAGTTGAGCTCAGCAGGGCAAAGCCATGGAAGTCTGGTGGCTTTGCCCTGCTCACAGCAGAGTGGATCTCCTGTGAAGGGGAGGCATCCATTAGGCTTGTAGGAAGGTGAGAGGAATGGCCCCCACCTCAGACACATAACTCAGTTGCTGATACTCCTTGTGTCAGTCCAAATCTCTACACCCTGGGCCAAGACAGCTGACTCCTTCAAAGGGCATGAACTCCACAGGCTAGGATGACCAGGAGTCCAGAGGGTGGTGCATTCTCCCCTGTTGATGCCATATGGAGAAGAGCACTTCACCCAAGAAATATGGTGTCTGCTTTGTGGGAAAATGACCCAACATAGGGACCCTAGCAGCTGTCTTTCCCACTCTCCCTCCCTAGAGCAAGAAACCATAGTCTTTCATTACATAACTGTTGTCCACTCCTACCTCTCTTCAGCTGGAGTGCAGGGTAAGTGACCACAGCAAGATTTTGTGCATTGGTCCTTTAAGAGGGCACCTACATCTCTAGTAGACTCTCATTTCTCCCTGGTGGGCAGAATTTGCTGATTTTCTCTGCTGATTTTCATAACCAGATGTTATCTGGACAACTTTTTCCAGCTTTGGTTCTCTCTGCTGGGCAGTCTGGCATGGAGTTGAGACCACATGCTACTCAAGGGGAACATTTGCAGCTCAGATATCCCTCCAGAATATCAGCAGCCATCTTTGGGAGAGGGGCCAAATTTGGGGGGTTTTCTGCTGGGGGCATGGTCTTACCTCCCAATCACTTGCAATGTGGCTTCTTCTATAATTCCTTGTTTATATGACTTTTGCTCTTCTGGTCCTCCATTGGTTATGCAGGTTGACTGTTCTGTATTTTAGTTGTAATTCCAGTTTGGTCTTGGAAGAAGGTGAGTGTAACTTCCACTTATCACACTGCCATCTTTTATCTCTAGTTCTATTTCATGTAGTTTTAATTTGTATTTCCGTGAAGACTAATGAAATTAATTCTCTTTATATATATTTATTGGCCAGTTGGATATTTCCTTTGAAGAAGACCCTGTTCTAGTTCCCCTCCCTGCCCTTGTTTGGTATTTTTTAATTGAGGTTTTAATATTTCTTTTTCTATTGAATTATAGAAGTTTAAAAAAATATCTTGGACATGACATCTTTTGTTGGAAATATGGTTTTTTTTCCATATTATTTCCCACTCTGTGACTTTTTTTATTATTCTGGTATTGTCTTTTTAGAAAATTGGAAGTTGTTAACTTTAATGCAAACAGATTATCAATTTTTCTATTATAATTAGTGCTTTTTGTGTCTTGTATAAGAAATCTTTGCTTAGGTCTTCTAAAAATTTTATATTGTGTTTTGCATATTTAGATCTACAATTCACCTGAAATTGATTTTGTATACAGTATGATGTATAGGAAAAAGTTTACTAGCAGTGGGTCTGTAACTCACTCTCTTTATTCTTTTAAGGCTATATTTTACCCCAGTCAAAGTGTGTTATGTTAACACATTGGTGGGATTTTCTAGCCAGATAATGCCAGGGTGACTGTTGAGGGATTCTATATAATAAATTTTTATCTAAAATGATTTAGCAGAATAATTTATTGGATTTGATTACTTAGTATAGGTAAACCTGTAGATTTATGACTATATGGTCATGCAATCAATGAGCTACAGAACCTGGAGACCCCGAAACTGAGCACAATCCTTGAGCTGGTTTGTACTGCGCAGAAAGTGCTCAGGTTTTACTCCAGCACCAAATGTCTCAGCACAGAGGCAAGGACCTTCAGGATAGTGCTTTGGATAGTCCAGGGCTTCCCAAATCTGGGGCTGTATTGGTAGCCATTGTTTCTTTGTTCTATCCTTTGTTAATTATAAGTAAACTCAGTGTTGGGAAACTTTTGTACCTTGTGTGAGTTTGTCTGACTTTCAGGCCTTTATAATTAGGAGAGGTGGAAGTCAACGTTCACTATTTCCTATGTGGATATCCCTTTGATTTAGCCAGCATGAAAGTCCTGAGCTGAGCATGGTTTGCATGTTTGGGGAACCATGAGAACGTCCATGTAGCTGAAGAAGAGAGTGCTAGGAGATAGTGGCAAGGGATAAAGTGGATTAGAGTATACATTGGTGATATGTGGCTGGTAACAGATCCCCTAGAGCATTAGTATTTAATCTGGGTTTAAAGCCATTGCAGGGTTTTGAGTATAAGAGTGGATCTCTTGCTATCACATTGAAAGGAAAGTGCAGAATGTCAAGAGCAGAAACAGGGACACTAACCAGAAGGTTTTTGTGAAAAATTACATAAGACACAATGGTAGTGTGTACTGGGGTGATGCAATGGGAGGGGTAATGTGGTCAAATTTTGGATCTGTTTTGAATATAAACAGGCTCTGAGGTTGTAGAAAAAGAAAGGAGACAGAGATTTGGGCCTAATAATCTAGAATGGTGCTTCCATTCAGAGAGGGAGTATATGCATCAGCATCTTGCCTGTGAGCCAGGATACCTATGCTGCTGCTTCTTAGCTCTGCTGTTTTCTTTGGATTGCTGTGAGATTATTGATACTTTTCTATGCCTCAGTTTCCTCATCTACAAAATGGAATTAGCTGTATAACTTATTTGTAGTAAGGTTGTAATGATTTAATTAGTTAATATATAAAAAGCAGGTAGAACATATTGTGAACATTGCAAAAATATTTATATTTATATTTTAATGACATGAGGAAGACTGCATGGGAGTCTTTTGGAAGAAAATGATTCATGTAATTCTGCTTTTAGAATTCTGCTTTGTAGCTATTTTTTTATGTGTTTGTCAGTCCTACACGTCTGTGAGTCTTTTGGATGGGTCAGGAAGTGACTCATTCTCCTACAACATCTTTCACAGCCCCCAGAAGAGAGAAAAGCCTTGGGGAATGCCTGCTGGGAATGTAAAGTGTTTGGAATATCGCCAAGGTTGAAGCAGGTAGCCTAAGGGTGAGGCTTTACTTCTGTGTAGCCTCCTTTGCTCCTCAAACATAATTAACATAACATAAAGGAAACAAAAAACACCAATTGCTGTGAAAATTCATTTCAAGTCACACCAAATGGAAGTAACAATCTCACAAACAGGGTATGTAAATGCAGTTTAAAGAACCACTTAGCCTTCTTGCATCAGACAGAATAGCCCTTCTTTGAAATTCTGGAGTCACTTCTGCTGAAGGCCTTTGAGGCAGAAGGTTAACGTTTTGAGTACTGTTGATAATGTGATAAGGGACTGTGGGGATAGGCAGATATCTAAAAAGCCATTTGAGCACTCTAAAGTTAATAACATCCTATTTTATTCTATTTGTTGGTGCAATTAGAATGATATTGATATTAACTAATTTAAGAATTGGGCAATTTTCTTCAGCACTTTAAGGATGATCCATGAAGAATTAGCATAATATCTATGGACACTTGTCCTCCCTCTTCTTAGTATTTATTTTGCTGCACATGTAGGAATGGGAGGAGTGACAAACTGGGGTTAGGCTCTGAGGACAGAGAATAGTTTCTTGAGACAAATGTGGTCTCTACTGAAGTACTAACAAGTCTCACGTGTCATAAAATAAGGAACCATCCTGGGCTAGCTCCCACTTAATTCCTGATTCCTGTATCTTCCCAGCTGCCCTGAGTTTGACTTTTACCTGCTTTCATGGCTTCAATGTTCTCAGTCTGTCCGAATTTTAATGTCTTTTGAACAATTAAGTCCTGACCACATCCCCTGGTCCTTTCTTCCATTATTGATTGGATGCTGGTGTTAGACCTTTATCCTTTTGGCTTAAATCATTTCCTGTGCTAAGTAGATTTTCATCCACTCCCCTGACCCACTTTATTTCATAATAATTCTTTATTGAAACCTCATAGCCATCCTCACTCTGGGGTAGATTTGGTGATATGACCTTAACTATCACCATGGTCGAGGAGCCAAGATCTAGAATCAAACAAAATTGATTTTACATCCTATCTCTGTTACTTTTTTTACATTAAAATATATATATTTATTTTTAAAGAGAGGAGAAAGGAGGGGGAAAGAGAAGGAGAGAAACATTGATGAGAGAGAGAACATCATTTGTAACTTCCCTGACTGGGGACCAAACCTACAACCCAGGCATGTGCCCTAACGGGAAATCAAACCAGTGACTCTTTGCTTTGTGGGGTGATGCCCAACCAATTGAGCCATACTGGTCAGGGCCCAGTTCGGTTACCTTTAATGTTGGAATATGGCTGAGTTGAGAGCCTATTCTTAGTATGCTTTCTCTTGCCTAAAAAAAAGTATGACAATATGATTTACTTTAAGAGATTATTGTTAGGATTAAATGATGATGTGTGTAAAGGCTTTATGGTACTGGCTGGCATAGAGTAATTGTTCAGCAAATGTTAATTGCTTTGTTGTTACTATCATGTCAATCTTTCTATTATTACAGTCCTCTTGAAGGATGGCCTCTTTCAAACAAAACCTACAGTATACCTCCTCTTTCTATTAAGCATGGGAAGAGGAGATAAAGAATTGTGAACCAATTTACTTTTTAGGAATGAGAAATAGAAATGGATATATTTAATTATTTTTGCTACTTCTGGCAGATTTTGCAAACCACTGCTGGAGACTGAGTTGAGGAGAGAAATCCTGTGATGAAGACATAACACCAAGTCTGGCATGGAGCTTTTCTGGGGAAGAGGCTATAGAGAAAGCATAACACTCATGGATCATCGATGTTGGAAGAGATCTTGACATTCACCTGGTGCGAACTCCTTATTTCATCATTGGGGAACTGTTATCCAAAAAGATTAAATATTATGTCTCCAGTTGCACAGCATAGTTGAGACCAGACCCTTGGTTCTGTGAATCTAAGTAAGGCCAGTGATCATTTTTCTACACCACTGGTTCTCTAATTGTGGTCTTTCTACCTGAGCAAGAGAATTACTTGGAAACTGGCTAGAAGTGCAGTCTCAGGTTTACACTGACCTGCTGAATCAGAAATTTTTAGGGTCAGGGACAGAAATATGTGTGAAAAGAAAGTCCTTTTCCCTAGATGACTCTGATGCATAATCAAATTTGAGAATCATTGCTTTTCATTACATTAGCTCACATAGCAAAGCATGGCAGGGTTTTGTCAACTAACATAATCTCCACTAGAACCTTAAAGGTAGGTACTATGATTATACAAAAAATCCATGAATATAAGAAAATATACAGAAAGAAGAGAAAATCAGGGATCTGTTGATATTTACCAAGACAGACAGGCAGATATATAGGTATAATTTTTTCTCAGAAGACAAATATATATTTATTTCATCATTCTTAGATCCTACTACTAAAATAGTTGCTCTTGTCTTGTGATTTATTATGAAGATACAAGTACATGCTCAGTTTCAGTGTTATTGGTTGGATGCCGTGATGGACTGTTAGCTCCTTCAAGCATGTAAACACAAATACATCAGAGAAGGCAGGAGGGTTGTATGTATGTGTGATATTATTGTTTGGTCTGGATATTTTGTCTATTTTGTTCTGAAAATATGACAACATTAAAAAATAATGTGAAAGTGCCAAAAAATTTCTGTTTTATGACCAAGTCCTTAAAATAGCAACAGTCCTTAAATAATAGAGAATCTTTAAATCATATTACATAAAACTGTCAATTTCTTTCACCCTGGTATCTGTGAGCAATGAATGAAAGCAGTTACATTTAACATAATAATAATTTTTTGAGATTATAAAGTATTTTGCAATTTATTTTGTATGGGTCTCTCTGGACAGATCTTTCTCACTTATCACCAAACCCTAAAAGTGCCTGGTATTGTTTTAGCTCCTGGAGTGTTTTGATATTCAGGACAGCACTTTATAATAAAAGCATTGAATGGGCTTCTAGCAGTCCCACAAAAAAAAGAAAACAAATAGTTGGGTTATTTTTAGAAAAGTTTGAGATGAGTTTAGATAAAGTTTAAGTCATTAATGGGCCCTGGAAAAATGTAAATCAGTCTGAAGTTCTTAGATCCTGACAGAGCTATACTTGAGGGGGCTATAGCTTCTATATAAGTATCTTTATAATTTTGTGTATATGGGCTGTCATTTTACCTTAAATTGAAGTCTTAATCTTAAAGGGCGATTATTAATGTGGTTTATTGAATTATGAGGAGGATTATACAAATATGGAATTTCATTTATATCCTTGGCACTTTGATAGTACTAATACTTGTCCTTGTTCATGATCATCATCAATATCCTTGTAGCTGACATTTATTGAACATTAGTCATATGTCAGGTACTGTATTAGTGTTTATGTGTCAACTAACATAATCTTCACTAGAACCTTAAAGGTAAGTATTACCATTGTACATTTTACAGATGAACAAATTTAAATGTTGGTAAGTAATCTGTCCAGGGTTACACAGCTAGCAAAAGATAGATTCAGGAGACCACTGTCTTAAACTCTCTGTGATGCTCCTTTTCCATTTAATTGAATCCTGATCTTAGTGTTAAAATTTGTGGGTTATCATTCCCTCCATACATATGAAAGTAATAAGGCTCAGAGAAAGGAAAAAGTTGTTAAGGTTACAGGGCCAAGCAGTGGCCAGATGGGTTGCGTATGCCATTTGAACTTCCCAAACTGCCTTCCAAAGTGTCTCATACACACTTTCAGGTATTTGGGTTTTTGGCATTTTGCCTTTGCTTCAAGGGTATGATGCTGTTCACAACATTTGTCCAAGAAACAGACAGGCTTCTGATATTGTCATTTTTAAATTAAAAAATAGAGAACGTAGGGGATACCCAAAATCTGCTAAAGGAAACAATGCAAAGCTTCTGATCCCATCAAAATTATTTTGTAGAATGTGTGTATGGTGCAACAGAGGAAACAAAAGGCTCAATTGCAATTTGTATCCCTGCTGTTTATTTCTGTGTGATCAGAGTCTGGTCATCAAACGAATATCTGCTTGGATTTATATTGGCTGCTACCAGATACACTTTTAATATTATTGTAGTTTCCCCTTATCTGTAGAGGATACCACATATAAAACCAACTCCTATGTTTTCTTTCCTATAATACATACCTATGATAAAATTTAGTTTATAATTTAGGCACAGTAAGAGATTAAAAATAACTAATAAAAATAGGAAGATTATAACAATGTACTCTAATAAAAATTATGTGAGCCCTGACTGGTGTGGCTCAGCGGATTGAGCACCAGTATGTGAACCAAAGGGTCACTGGTCTGAATTCCAGTCAGAGCCCGTGCCTGGGTTGCAGACCAAGTCCCCAGTAAGGGGTGCATGGAAGGCAACCACATGTTGATGTTTCTGTCCCTCTCTCCCTCCCTTCCCCTCTCTCCAAACATAAAAACATAAAATTTTTAAAAAAATAAAAAAAAATTATGTGAATGACTATGAAGCCATCTTAAGTAAAATAAGGATTACCTGAACACAAGCACTGTGATATTACAGTGGTTGGTCTGATAACTGAGATGCTACTAAGTGAATAATGGGCAGGTATTGTATACACTGTGGATATGTTGGACAAAGGGGTGATTCATATTTTGGGTATAATGGAGAGTGATGATGCAAGATTACTCAGATCATTGGTCAATTTAAAACTTATAAAGTGTTTATGTCTTTGAATTTCCCTTATATATTCAGACTACAGTTGAACAAGGGTAACTAAAACTGCAGAAAGCAAAACTATAGATAAGGGTGGGACTACTGTAATTTTTTAAAGTAATAAATAAGAAGGCTAAGTATTACCAATTAGAAGACATTTAAAAACCTATATCGAATGATGTAACAACCTTTGAATATTCACTTCAATCCTTTGAGCTAGTATTTCCTAGTCTGCAGAAAGGGAGATGGTAATAACTTGCATGGATGCGGTGATGATTAGAGAAAGTTCATGTAAAGTTCTTACTTTATAAATTCTTAAGACCAGGATATAATCCACCATTCTTCCCCATTACCTGGATAACTTGTGACAAAGTAGGACTGTATACCTTTGCTCCTCAGATGTAGCTCTGATTTCCACAGGATTGTTAGCTGAGCATTTTACTACATGGTAAACTTAGCATAAACTTATGGAAAAGACAGAGACAGAAATGGAAATCAGGGCTTTTTATTTCGCACCCTCAATTCCAAGGATCTGAAGGACATTTAGGATGCTTGGAGAAAGGAGTTTGTTACTCAGTTTCCCAGGGCTCTTTATCTTTTCTCAAGAGCTTTGCAAGTGGAACACATTTCTGTTTAATTTTTCTAAACTTTCATTAACTCCCTACAACTGAATATCCCTCTAAAACACTTTTCTCCAAAATGGGGTGTGTATTTACATTCTAGGGAGATGTAAGATGGTCCATTGGGTTGATCCATTATACTGGAATTATTATTTATTTTTATTTAAACAAAAATATATTACTAATCTTTAATACTGGCACAGTCCCTCACAGCCTATGTGCTGTCATTCCACTTGCTTTTGGTGAATAGTGACTTATGGCAATTTGCCTTGAACTGATAAAATAGATCTTGAGATTTTAGCTAACAATAACAGTAGAAATAAATAATTTTCAATAAATAAGTCAACTCCCGGCTCCAGCATTACATCCTTTCTTTCCTCTGATAAATTAAGACTTATAATTTTCCCAATTTTGTTTCCAAAATTCTTCACTTGTAGCCAGATTTATTGTTTTTAAAAAATCAAATTACATCAGTCCTCCTTACCTTTACCCCAGCTTAAAAATTTCCATTTGTCCTTAGAACTGTAACCGGAAAAGACACCAGCATTCGGGCTGCCTGTCACTACCAAATCCAGTAAGCAATGACAGCGATTGAATCTTTTATAGATGCTTCATTCAGGTGGCCAGCGATCCGAGAGGATGGCAAGTTCATACCCTAAGAAACCATCTTCCCCTTTCTTTCCTGGCCAGATCTTTTATAAGGGGGCTGGGGGAGGACAAACAAGGGCCAGTGAGAGCTTTGAAATTCAGCAGCTGCAGCATTCCTATCCTGGGCAATTAGCTGTCTCCAAGGAGAAGGGTAAGTCCCCTGCTTCTTCCCAGTATGGATGTCTCCAGGCAGTAAACTCTAGCCAGTGCCCCAGGAGGTCAGCTGCTTTTTCTCAGGCACCAGGATGGGCCTTATCTGTAGCCTCTGAAACAAAAGCTTAACATACACATTACTTGCTAGATTTATGGCTATTTACCTTAAGGTAAAATTTTCCAAGTCTTAAGCCCCCTATCAGAACCAAATCCAAAATCTTCACTATGACCTTTGAGGCTCTGTGATTTGGCTGTAGAAAACCTCTTCAACCTTATTACATAGAGATCTCCCTTCCTGCTTCCTACTCTCTGGTCACCTTGGCTTTCTCCCCATGCCTGATATAAGCCAAACTATTTTCTGCCTCAGGTTAATTGCATCAACTATTCTGTCTTCTAAGAGTAGCTGACATCTCTTTATTTCCTTATGTATATATGTATATACATGTTGGGAACTGCCCTGCCTGGTTTCAAGAAGCTGTAACGCCCCATGGCTAAGGCTGAGTGAGAGACCTTTGGACCAGGAGACACTAAGGAGACAAACTTGTCTCCCTGGAAGGAGAGCTGCCTGCTCCTTGCCTGGCCTCCATTGCTTTGTCAGTTAGCCAATGACGGGTAAGATTCCTCAGAGGAGGATGGTCCTAAGACAGGTATGATCACCTGGGAAAGACCTCAGGGAAGGACTCGGGGTGCTATGGAAAATGGCGGTGATCGACCCTCATCCCTAAGCTTTGACAAAGCCTGAGTCCTCATTCTGCCTGAGAGAAGTCTCCTATCTCTTGGCTGCCTTACTTCCCCTGCCTGACTTAATCCTAAAACAATGACAGAGGGCAATGCAGCCCTGTGCTGGAAAGGGCGGGTTCCCTGGGCAATCAGGCCTGAGACAGAATGCATAAACTGCTGTGAAACTTGCTTCACTAAGAATGCTCTTAATTAAATGATAAAGTTCTGGGCAGGAAATGAGTTTGCTTCCCAGAGTTTTGTGGCCCATTAGCTAACAGACCCTGACTCAGAACAGACCCTCAGAGTTCTTTGTATGTTATCTATTGTTTGGTCCTTACTGCCTGACAATAATTAATGAACTTCACCTGTATTCCTGGGCAAATTAAAAGCCAATAAAAACCCTGTGAAGGAATGATCAGGGCACTCTCCTTTGAGAGAGTGGCCAGGCTGCTCCGAGGCACCCTCCCTTTGAGAGGGTAGCTGGGCAGTCCCTTTTCCTCCACACAGGACTCGGTAGTCCATGTGAATGTCTCATGTCTCATCCATGATGCCACAGACATTGAGACCTGGTGTCCGTGTCATATACATATACACATATGCATACATATACATATATATTTCAATGTATATACTTGAAAATATATTTAAAAATATATATTCTATCTTTTTTCATTGTTCTTATAGTCAGTGCCACATGCAGCAACTCTCTTTCACTTTAGAGGTAATGATCTATACTACCAAAACTACTTTATCCCTAGTAACTTTATTAAAGATTTATGCTTCTGAATTTAATAAGTTTTATTATTCTTATTCTTATACCAAGTAACTAGGCTACTTGATATTTCCTATTGCTATTCATATATTTAATTAACATGCTAAATGAGATGGTCGATGTCTCTGTTAATTATATAATGGCAAAGGAAGAGAGTTATCATAGTCAAAGGTTCTGGTTAGCCAATAAGGGTATACTACTATCTCTACCATGTGAAGGCAAACTGATTTTAATTGTACTGACTAATTGAGATTGAAAAAAATTTTGTATAACAAATCAATATCTGCATACTCAGTGTCAGGAGTTCTCTTGGTTACCTCAACTAACATACTTTATTGGTAATCACAGTTTGATTAAATTGATAATAATTCATAGTCATTCCAGAAGTGCCATTTAGCTTCACAATCCTTGCATCTTTAATATCTTCTATGGTGACACTAAACTCTGCTATTTCTCTCAGAAATGCAGTGCTAGTTTTAGTTTACCATTTTGTCCAGAGGTGAAGCAGGCAGTTTCAGGGGCTTTCACTTGACTCTTCTACTGTTCTAGTCCTCATTCCATAGGTCAGGGAAGCAATGTGGGAATTTTGCCTGTTCAGAGTATATTAACTCAAATTATTCTTGCAGAAAGTAGGGTAATAAGTACAGGATGGGCTGTGAGCACAAAGGACAAATTTAGATCAAGATTCTGTTAATCAAGCACCTTTTCATAAGCCCCACGCTAGCTATTCAACCAAAGTGGCATTTGTGTCCCTGGGGCTAGTGTCAATTCAGAGCTAATAGATAGTAATTCCTTAAAGATATTAGCATCTGCTCTTCACACAGTCACCCTTTAAAGTGGCTAAAGTTTTCTGTGTGTAAAAATTGGGGGGAAATTACAGTATTTTCTTGAGGACATATTTGAGAGTCCCTTTCTAGGTATTCTCTATTTTCCTCACTCAAGGGGTTCAGACTACATGAACTTACCTAGGTCTGGGTGTGGATTCATGCTAGCACTGTAGTTTTGTCTGTTTTTTTTTTTTTTTTTTGTCATCAGACATAGTGATTTCTGGGTTGTATTAATCAAGGGATACCTTAGTAGGTTAGTCATCAATTTCACTAATGGGGAACCAATATTAAACTTCTATAGATTTCTAAGTGTCAATCTCTGATTGCTACTGTATTTCTATGGTGTATTATGCCATTGGGCCAACTTTGCCTGTGATATCTGAGCCTCACAACTAGGTCCCTGCCACCCTGAGATCATTATTCCTGTTGAAATAAGAGCATCAAAGTCAATGTCAAAATCTCTTATCATCTCAAGGTTATATTGGACAGCCACACAAAACTCTTCTGGGATGCTGGGCCCCTTGCTATGTGCTTCCTATTGCTTTGCTATGGTTAGGAAGCAGTTATTAGTCTTGCACATAAGAGGTCCACTCCTACATTTCCATCTACTTAAACCTTCAGTTTCCTTTAATTACAATATGACAGAGAAGTTACTATATCTCAACTATTGCTATGGGCGGGCCACCATTGAATCCAGGTTTCAATTTATCAAACAAACTTAGAACCAGTTTTTGCTATGTGTGCAACATAAATTTTAAATAGTGTGCTGCTTAGTTTAATAGGTTTAGAATATATTCCATAATGCTTTTGATATTTACATAAGAATAGATATCATGAGATTTATATAAGATATTAATAGAAATAATAAAATATAATTTTATAATAGAGTATATAAGTTTTAGAATATATAAGAATATATATGTATATATGTAGATAATTGCATATGATACCTACTGTTATATATCCTAGAGGTGTGATTAGACAGCCAGAGACTAGTGCTAGAATAAAACTATTAACAACCATAAGTGAAAGGACAGGGTAATTACTGTGAGGGGAGAAATCATAGAAAAAGGAACCCCTAGAGGCCACTGTAGTTGTGAAAGGATATGGCTACTTCCTGCATACAGGAAAGGAGCAGTGGAGAAATACCTTTCTCTCTCTCTCCTCTGTCTTCTGATCTTTGGGTGATATCATTTACTGGCTGAAACCAACTGGAAATAAGCCAGCCAGAGCACCGGGGATGTCCTCTGTGAGGATCACACAGTGACATAGAA
Source organism: Tonatia bakeri (assembly GCA_004024845.1). NCBI lineage: Eukaryota > Metazoa > Chordata > Mammalia > Chiroptera > Phyllostomidae > Tonatia > Tonatia bakeri. The sequence continues at coordinate 185,121 of PVIA01001363.1, read as the reverse complement.
AAGGTTGTAGAATGTTCTATAAAGGGAGTATGCAAATGGTGAATAAATAGAAATTTATTTTAAAAATCCAAAAGCCAATATAAATATAATTCTGCATTTAAATTTTATAGGCTCATAAATGTGAATTCTCATTTGTTAAACATGAAATATTTTTTGGAATTTGTCTTTTGTTAAGTTGCTCTCTGACCAAGGAAAATCTTTGTTACTTCATGGCCATAACTAAAGGTAGGACAAGGTATTCTCACAGCTATAAACTTTACAATTTATCCCTCAATATATTGAGAAACCATTAATTTCAACATTTTTCTCCATTTTTTGTTTCTGATAAATTCACTGAGATGGAGCAACAAAGGTGGTTGTATCAGGGGAATTTTCACCTTCATGCTTTCTTTCTTTTCCTACCTCTTTTTTTTTCCAAAATAAAATTTTTAATTGTTTTAAAGCCAAAGCCCCATCTGCTGTTTTTTAAAAATATTTTATTGATTATGCTATTACAGCTGTCCCATTACCCCCTCCATCCCCTTCAACCCTGCACACCCTCTCCCACCCACATTCCTCCCCTTTAGTTCATGTCCATGTGTCATAAGTTCCTTAGCTTCCACATTTCTCATACTATTCTTGCCTTCCCCCTGCCTATTTTCTACCTACCATCTATGCTACTTATTCTCTGTACCTTTTACCCCTCTCTCCTCCTCCTGTCTTCTGATCTTTGGGTGATATCATTTACTGGCTGAAACCAACTGGAAATACCCTGTTGCTAACCCCACCATGTGTTCTCCATTTCTGTGGTTCTGTTCCTGTTCTAGTTATTTGCTTAGTTTGTTTTGGTTTTAGGTGTGGTTGTTAATAATTGTGAGTTCACTGTCATTTTACTATGCATGTTTTTTATCTTCTTTTTCTGAGATAAGTCCCTTTAACACTTCACGTAATAAGGGCTTGGTGATGATGAACTCCTTTAAGTTGACCTTATCTGAGAAGCCCTTTATCTGCCTTTCCATTCTAAATGAAAGCTTTGCTGGATAGAGCAATCTTGGATATAGGTCCTTGCCTTTCATGACTTGGAATACTTCTTGCCAGCCCCTTCTTGCCTGCAAGGTCTCTTTTGAGAAATCAGCTGACAGTCTGATGGGAACTCCTTTGTAGGTAACTGTCTCCTTATCTCTTGCTGCTTCTCTCCTTCATTTTAATCTTGGCTAATGTAATTATGGTGTACCTTGGTGTGTTCCTCCTTGGCTTCAACTTGTTTGGGACTCTCTGAGCTTCTTGGACTTCCTGGAAGTCTATTTTCTTTGCCAGATTGGGGGAGTTCTTCTTCATTATTTGTTCAAATAACTTTCCCACTTGTTGCTCTTCCTCTTCCCCTTCTGGTACCCCTATAATTTGGATGTTGGAACATTTAGAGATGTCCTGGAGGTTCCTGAGCCTCTCTTCATTTTTTTGAATTCTTGTTTCTTCATTCTTTTCTGTTTGATTGTTTCTGTCTTTCCACTCCATTGATGTGAGACCCAGCTTTCTTTCCATCACTATTGGTTCCCTGTGTATTTTTCTTCATTTCACTTATTGTAGCCTTCATTTTTTCATCTAATTTGCAACCAAAATCAACCAATTCTGTGAGCATCCTGATCACCAATGTTTTGAACTGTGTATCTGATAGGTTGGCTATCTCTTGGTCACTTAAAAGGATGGATTCTGGAGCTTTCATTTGTTCTTCTGTTTGATCCATCTCTCTCTCTCTCTTTTTTTTTTTTTTGGGGGGGGGGCTGGTTGTGCCTGCTACATGTGAGGGGTGGAGCCTTAGGTATTCTCCAGGGCGGGGAAACCCAGTTGCTGGGTTGTGAGGCTCTATGTGGGGATGGTGTCTGAGAGGGAACAATGGCACTTGCTCTGCTCTCTGCTGATTTCAGTCCCTTCTGGCACTTCCCCCAAGCAAACTGGCCCTTTCTGGTGACCCGGTGGGTCTTTCCAACTACCTCTCCAGTGAGGCTGGGAGTATGTCCCTGAGCCTCAACTCCCACAGGTGTTTTCAATCAGTGCCCCAAGGCTCTACTTCCCAGCACTGGGATTCTGGGTTGTGCACAGTGCCTTGCTTCACAATCACGGCCTTGCTGGGTTTGCCAGTTGCCACCCCTTGGCCGGGGTTTGCCAGCTGCCACTTATGCACCTAGGGTCTGCTCACTGAGGTCTTTCACACCCACTCCCAATACTCTTTGCGCCCTGCGAATCCTCTCTACCTGGCTTCCTGACTCAGCCCCTCCTACCAGTCTGGATGAATGTGTCTATTTTAACTCCTTGGTTGTCCGACTTTGATACAGTTCAATTTTCTGTCAGTTCTGGTTGTTATTCTGTTTCTAAATTATTGTTGTCCCTATCTTGGTTGTGCAAGGAGGCACAGTGTGTCTACCTATGCCTCCATCTTAGCTAGAAGTCCCCTTTTCCTATCTTTTTAAATTTACACACACTGGAAATCATGTTACTGAAAGTGTCCAGTTTTTATCCTTAATCAGGTTGTGATTAAGAGGTATTTGCTTGCTAATGGCAATGATGTTGATAAACACTGTCAGCTCATGGAACTTCTACGTGATAGTATTTGAAATAATTGCAGACATTCTACCTGCAAGGCTTTCTACTCTTTTGAAACTCCAGGTTTACTTTTGCTAATACTTCATCCATTCAAAGCCTTAATTCCACAAGCCTTTTGAACTTAGGCCACCCAGACATGAAAAATGAATTGTTATAATAAGGTATGTGTTAAAATACAGTGACTACTTTTTAAACCTTAGTAGAGGATGCTGATAGTTAATGAACAGGTATATATTGAGAGAGAAATTTATATGGACTGCAATTATGAATATTTTTCTTATATAAACACTTTAATTTAGATATTTAGGGAAAATATAGAAACACACAGGGAATTTTAAAAAATTGCACAGAATTCCATGATAAACCATCTATCCTTAAATTTTGGTATGTATAAACTTAGTGTTTTTATGTACCTATATCTAAATTTCAACCTAAATAACATTAAATTTATATATCTTATTTCTATTGATATACACATTTTATATAAATTGACATTGTACAATTTAGAAGTACTTTTTCATGTAATAGTCTCTTTATTTTAAATAATTTAAAGTATGATTTTTATTGATTTATGGCATTCCATTAATTTAATCAGTTATAATTTGCTGATATTTATTTATTTATTTATTTATTTATTTATTTATTTATTTATGTATGTATAGAGAAACGGGACAGGAGGGAGAAAAAGAGGGCTAAAGACATCAATGTATGGTTGCCTATTGAGTGCCCCCTACTGGGGACCAGGCTCTCAACCCAGACATGTGCCCTGACTTGGGATTGGTCCAGTGACCCTTTCGTTTGAAGGCCAGCACTCAATTCACTGAGCCACACCAGCCAGGGCTATTTTTATTTATTTATTTTTAATTTATATTTTTTGTTATTGTTGTTGTATTACAGTTGTCACAATTTTCCCCTATTTTTTTCCCTTTCCCTTCTCCCCACACACAGTGAATCCCCACTCTCTTGTCCATTCCCACGGGTCATTTGTACTTGTTCTTTACCTAGACTCTTCCCCTTCTTTCCACCTTTATCACACACCCCATCCCCCCTGAACTCATAAACAACACTCTAATCAGCTCCTTAATTGTAGAATACAGTTCAGTGTATTTAGAATAAGTAGTTTAAAGCAAAATTACTGAACGAAAAAATTACACATATTATTAATATTTTAAAAACTGTGTTTTAGATATAAAAGAAGCATCATCTGTTGCTTTGTCTATACTCAGCACAGATACTTTTGTATGCACTAAGAATGCAGTGTGTCAGAGTTTTGAAAACCTGATGGATTAGTCTGGACATTTCTGACAGAATAGTTGGCTTCCCAGTCCTGTTTCTCTGCTTCATTGAACAAAAGTGCCTGTTATGTTTTACTCCATCCATTTTGAAGTTTCAAGTGGTCACAGCCTGTAAGGAAGAGTAACAAAAGGCCATCAATCAATGTAAATCGGTACTCAGCCACAGGCTCATGAGATCTGCAGAATGCAAATCAGTCTTTAATATTGACGGGCTAGTCCAGAAGCAGCAGTTCATGAGGCACTGTTTGGAGCCTGACATTAAGTGCATTTTTTAAACCTAAAATACATGTATGCAAATTGAATTTTCAGAGCGTTCTGTTTCCTGCTAGCATTAGTTAGCAGACCAGTATCCTTCTTGGAAGAATTGATTTTCAATGGCCATAGAACAACCCTTACATACCTACTGGAAAGGAGAAATAATGCAGAGTTCCATTATTAATTTTGTTGTTCTTTTCAAAATTACTACCTTTGAGTGTCTGAAGGTTGACCTATAGTATTAGAATTAAAATCAATGCCAAAAAAATGAAAGTAAAAAATAACAAAGTCTTCAGCTGGACCTTAGGTTAGGCAAAACAAAGCTTTTTGTTTTGAATGAGTGTAATTGAAAAAAAATGAACTTTACTGCATGCAGTACTACCCATTCCTTCCGGGGCTGGGGGGAGAATGACTTTGGTTTGGGTATAAGAGAGGGATGCATGATCATATAAGTGCATTATTGAATTTTCTTAGATGTTTCCTCCAAGTTATGTGAGAGAAAGGCTTTTATTGTGACTGACTTCCTTTTCTTAATAGGAGTAGCTTTGAGACAGCATTTTCTCTCCCTCTTTCTTTTTCCTTCTCTTCCTCCATCTCTCATTCTGTCTCTACTATCCTATAAAAAATTTAGAAAATAAAAAACAATAAAAATAGAAATTGTCAAAATTATGTGCAGTCCTATTTGATGTCTTATAAACAATTGAGTTATTCTTAAGTAATAATTCTCTTTTAAGAGGCAGCCAGTGGGAAGTACTAGTGTCATTTATAAAAAAATAGCTGATACAATTTCTGAAAATATATTTCCATAGAATATTTTTTCCATTTTGAGTATTGTTTTGAGGGTGGGTATGAAATTTTCAAAATTCCTTTGTCAACGATTAGTTTGTGTAGTCTTTGGTCTCCTTTCTCTACTGCCCACTTCTCCCTGTAGTGGGCAGGTTCTGTTCATGTGGCTATAAATACAGGCTCCAATGAGGCCATTGGAAAACTTGGGTTAAAATGTTAAGGATGTTTACAATGTATTGAAAGGTAGAATACAGCAGGGAGAGTGGTATAAAAGGACTAAATGATAATGGAAAAAATACAATAAAAAAGAGGAAAACAGGAAATGTGCTATCTATAAAAATATATGAAGCAAAATCTGAAAAAATCTACAAAGATTAATAAAACAAATGTGAAAGTATTTTATAAAAGAATATAAAGGATTTGAAGACTTCGTTTAGAAGCATTTAAAATGTCTTTAGGCAGGAAGGCAGGCTATGAGTGCTGTAATGCCCCAAAGGAGAATCTGTGAGGATAGGGGTGACCCATAGTAAAGAGTACCTCTCACAGGGAGCACTCTGGTGGTACAACGTCCCCCTCACTGTCAGCAGGGCCCCCAGCCAGCCATGATGTACTATTTGGTGCTCTTGACAAAGAGAGAGGGGAAAAAACAGTGGTATGAGCAGAGCCATCAGAAAATGACACACAACAGTCCTCACAGTGATCTTCCTCTGGGGTCACTGCATCTTTGCTTAAATGTAAACATTAGCAGGAGAAAAAGTCCTCTGCCAAAACTCCAACAATGAAATTGCTTCCAGAACTATTATTACTTTGTCTCAAAGGTTTTGAATGAATAGGTTTTGGTTGAGTTGGCTTGGAAAGGTGAAATAGAGAAAGGCTTCTTTGAATGAGGAGGATTTCATTGTCATAAATGCCAAAACTTTGTTACCAAAGACACAAAAAGTATAGTAGCAAGAGAATTTTAAAAGGTTCTAGATCAGCACTATCCTATAAAAACATAATGTGAGCCACATATGTATTTCTAAAGTATCTAGTATCAACACTGAAAAAAGTAAAATGAAATTAATTTTATTAAACATTTTGTTTCAGCCAATATATAAAATATATTAAATTTTCAACATTTAAAAAATATAAAAATTATTAATGGGATGTTTTTCATTCACATAGGCAGTATTTTAATTTCTTAATAACCAATAAGTAACTAATGGCCACTGTTACTATGCAGTATGGCTAGTTTTCCCCCTTTCTCTCCCTTTCTTCCAGAAAGAGGGGTGATTTCTCAGAACGATTGTCCTGAACAAAATTTTCCTTACCTTGTTTGGGTTAATGGTAGTGTTGAATTTGATCTTTGCCCAAGCAGAGTCTTTGTTCATGCAAAATATATATAAATGTTTCTCCCTCCTGAGAAGACTATAGTGTCAGTGTCCAAGATAATTATAAGAAAGCACTTTGTCACACACTAAACAAATGTTTATTACTTCCTATTATGTACCAGGCACAGTTCTAACAGATAAAAGTAATTCTTTTATCTCTAAACAAGACCAGCATTAAATAAAACATTTAAATAGATACCGTAGGACTTGTAAGTTTTTTCCATCTATTGCCCTTCGTTGAGTTCATCCAGTGAACATTTACAAAATCCCTACCTTTCCCCAGGAAGTTTGCCAAGTGCTGAGAGTGTAGGATGGGTAAAGTTGCTGCACAGATGATCACAGTCCAGTGCCCGGTGGGGATGGGATGAGAAAGTAGACAATTAAAAAGAATGGCATAACTGTTATGATAACAACATGCTTAGGGTGTTATGAGAATTAGCCCAGATCCAGACTGGGGATGTTTGTGGTGGAGGAGAGAAAGTGGGAAAAGTTCTTGAAGGGTTTGATATCTGAGCTGAGTAGTAAAAGGATGAGTGAGGCTAGGAGAGTTGAAAGAGGGCATCTTCAGTGGAGTGAGGATATAAACGGCAGAGGAGAAGCATAAGCATTTTCTACAAGGCATGAGAAAGTGTGATGTGGTTAGGGAACTACAAGCAGTTGAGGTCTTCCGGTGTGTAGGACTAAACAATGTTTATACCATCAAAGTATCAATTTCAACCTCCTTCATGTTACAGGTAAGAACACTGACCAGAGAGGTAAGCAGGTACCAGTCTCTTCTCTTATCTTTGTCCCTCATGTAACAGCTAAATATTTCACATATTGATAGGTTACTGAAAGGAATATTGTCATTCATTTAGCATTTATGTTAATGAAAATATAATCTCAGTAGCTTGAATATATCTTCACTTAATGTATGGACTCTGAGAAAGAAGGAACCTACCAAGAAGGGCTCCTGGTGGCTAACTGGGCTCAGATTGCAAAAGCAGAGCTTTATAAACATTTCTACACAAGGGCCTCTTACACAAACCGTCCTTTAGGAGGAAGCCAACACTGAACTGCCTGCCTTCTGCACTGAACTACCTACCTGCCTGTACTGTGTTCCTGCAGTCTGAGCCAGCCCCTATAAAAGAGTGCATGGAATCCTATTTCTACCAATGAGACTGAGGCTTTCCCCATCCAAGAGCTGTGACACACCATATTCCCATCAGCATCTTCATTGGCCAGAGTGGCTCCATTTTAACAATCAGGACAATGCCTTTTGGACAAATCAAACTGAGGATTCGGAGGCCTCATTTACATGAGGATGGACCAATCAAGCACGAGGGATAAGGACTTCTCTAGATATAAGTCGCCTCCCCTTCAATTCAGAGCACAGTTTCCCCTTTCACAGAGACTGAAGGGTACATTTCCCTGCTGGAGCTGAAACACTGACATCAGAGGTGTTTTGCTGGTCCAGAGCAGAGTGGAGCAGGACAGAGCATGGCAGTCAGAGAAGACTGAGTAGAGTGGAGCCAAACAGAACAGAACAGGACAGAGTGGAACCATCTGGAGCAGAACAGAGCAGAACTGTCTAGCCAGGGAGAGGCCTTGCTGAGGGCCATACCCCGTAGCTGCCTCCTCACAGTCATGATTTTCCACAGCCATACTGCTTCATAACTACACTGTTGAGCTTTTCCATTAAGAAAAAAACCCCAAAACTGTTAAGCTTTTCTACAACCATGCTCTACCACAATTGAATTGTTTACACCAAATAAAGTTTCCCTCTATAAATCACCCCAAATTGGGGATTTCTTTTGGTGTTAAATTTGTACCAGTGATCATCAGCTGACATAAGTTTGCAATTTTAAAACCTTGGAGATGATATAGGACACAAAAAGAGGCTGGAGAGGAATTTCTAATTACAGAGGAGCATAAGACTGACCTTGTAGCATGAACAGAACTGAGAAAAGGCAGTGAAAACTAATGGGTCTGTTAGGTTAGAAGAGACCAGAGCACAGCTATGCTGTGTATTGATTCATAACAGGTGTACAGATATTTACACAGTCTTCACTGGCTGAAGAGGAGAAAAATTGTTTTCACTGAGTTTCTAACCCACTTGCTGTTATGGCCTTGTGGACAAAAGAAAGCAGAAAGTGACTGAAAGTGACTATCAGATGTTGGGAGAACTATGGTAAGCAGTCAATAGTGAGACAGCCCATTTATTTATTTGTTTATTTATTTATAAATTATATTTTATTGATTATTTTATTACAGTTTTCCTGATTTTCCCCCTAAACCCCCTTCCACCTAGTATCCCCCATACCCTCTGGCTATCCCCACAACTTGTTCATGTCCATGGGTCATGCATATAAATTCTTTGGCTACTCCATTTCCTATACTGTACTTTATATCCCTATGGCTGTTCCGTAACTCCCTATGTGTACTTGTTAATCCCCTCACCTCTTCATTCATTCCCCCACACACCATCCCTTCTGGCAACCACCAAAACTCTGTCCATATCCATGATTCTGTCTTGGTTCTTTTTGTTTGCTCAGCTTGTTTTCTATATTCAATTGTTGATAGATATATATTTATTGCCACTTTATTGTTCATAGTTTTTATTTTTTTCTTAAATAAGTCCCTTTAACATTTCATGTAATAATGGTTTGGTGATGATGAACTCCTTTAGTTTTTTCTTGTCTGGAAAGCTCTTTGTCTGCCCTTTGATCCTAAATGATAGCTTTACTGGGTAGAACAGTCTTGGCTATAGGTCCATGCTTTTCAAGACTTTGAATATCTCTTGCTAATCCCTCCTAGCTTGCAAAGTTTCTTTTGAGAAATCAGTTGACAGTCTTATAGAAACTCCCCTGTAGGTAACTAACAGCTTTTCTCTTGCTGCTTTTAAGATTCTCTCTTTATCTTTAACTTTTGGCATTTTAATTATGACATGTCTTGGAATAGGTCTCTTTGCATCCATCTTGTTTGAGACTCTGTGCTTCCTGAACTTGCATCTCTATTTCTTTCACCAAATTAGGAAAGTTTTCTTTCATTACTTTTTCAAATACATTTTCAAATCCTTGCTTTTTCTTCTCTTTCTGGCTCCAGTATGATGTGAATGTTGGACCTCTTGAAGTTGTCCCAGAGGCTGCTTATACTATCCTCATTTTTTTGGATTCTTTTTTTCTTCTTCTTGTTCAGATTGGTTGTTTTTTGGTTTCTTATGTTCCAAATCATTGATTTAATTCTGGGCTTCATCCACTCTCCTGTTGTTTCCCTGTAAATTGTTCTTTATTTCAATTAGTGCTACTTTCATTTCTTACTGGGTCTTTCTTATGTTGCTGAGGTCTTCACTAAGTTCTTTGAGCACCCTTATAAACAGTTTTTGATCTCTATATCTGATAGATTGCTTATCTCCATTTCATTTAGCTCTTTCTGGAGTTTTGATCTATTCTATGATTTGGGCCATGTTTCTTTGTCTGCTCATTTTGGCAGCCTCCCTGTGTTTGTTTCAATATATTAAGTAGAGCTGCTTTGACGCTGTGTCTTGGTAGTGTGGCCTAATGTAGTGTGGCCTTAGTAGTGTGGCCTAATGTCCACACTACTACCATATCTGTCCACACCTCCCATATCTCTCAAGCTGGGTCCTTGAGGTGCACCTTCCATTTGGCCTGAATATACCCTCCTCTTATGGTTGAGTCTTGGTTGCTATGGGCATATCACTGGGAGGATTTTACCCAGGCCCGTCAGATGCAAGGATTGGCTGTGACTACTGACCCCCCAACATCCACTATCCATGGAGGATCAGCTGTGCAGAGGCAGGGTGGTGGTGCTCTGACATGGGGTGGAGCTACCCACTGGGTACACTGAAACTGGGGTTTCCCAGATGGAGGAGGTCTAGTTTAGCCCCCATGTGTATTTCTCTGGGACCACCCTGCATGAGCTATAAAGCAATCTGAGATGGCTGCCACTTGCGCTGGGCTTGGAGATTCCCAGCAAAGCCAAGTTGAGAATCTAGGCTGGCTGCTTCTAGTGCTGGGCCTGAGGCTCACTGAGGTCAATTGTTGCTTGTTTGAGAAGATTTAGGAAATGTGTGCAGTATTAACCAAGACTAGCCATTCATCTAGAAAAGCAGCTTGGGTGGGCCCATAAGTTGAATGGGGCAGAGTCTCTAGGAATCTCCAAGGTGGCTCAGTGTTAGCCAGGTTGATGGTGTCTCAGATATGGACCAGCTTGGTGGCTCTGTGGCTTTGATTGGAGAGGGTTTGGAAAAGGGACAATGGCCTCTGCTCACCTTGATACCAGATACTTCAGTTCTTTCCTGTATATCACTGATGCCTTTCAAACTGCTACCCCAGTGCTGGAGCTCACAGGCAGTGAGTCTGAGTAGGTGAGTGTGTTGCAGCCTTTCAAGGCTTTGCAGTCTCACTTGGGATTTGAGCAGACAGAAGAAAATTTGTGGAGTCATGAGAATGCCTGACATGCCTTTATTCAAGGTGCACACCACAAGCTGTGTGTTGCACCATGGAAAGCCCCTGGTCCCTTATATACTGAATGCACACAAAGCCAGCAGGGTGCCAAGATATTATATAACAAAGCATGATTCTGTGCATGTGGGTCCATTCTCAAGGCTATGGAAATACTGCTTATTGGGCCCAGTGAGGGAGCCTGACTGACTCCATTTCCCCTGCAGTGAGTCCATGTGTGGGTTTTTTCAGGTGAACTGTTTGGGGCTCCAGAAGTTTTTCCCACCAACTCAATCCCCACTAGTATTTTCAGCCAGAAGTTGTGGGGACTTGTCTTCTTGGCATTGGAAGCCTGGGCTGGGGAGCCTGGTGTGAGGCTAGGACTCCTCATTCCTGAGCTATTCCTCTTGAATTTTTATCCACCACACCAGCTGTTCTGTGTCTGAGCTCCTCTGACCAGTCTGAATGGATGTGATTTCTTTAATTCTGTTGTTGTTGGACTTCCATTCAACTCAATTTCTGATGGTCCCGAGAGATGGTTGTTCTATATTTTAGTTGTAATTCTGATGTGGTTGTGTGAAGGGGTGAGCCATATCTGCCTACATCGCCATCCTCACCAGAAGTTTAACAAGGTTTATAGGACACTGCAGTCACCTGGTGATTGACATACTTGAAGCACACTGTTGTCTGCCAGAAAAATGCTTGCAGTATTGCACATAGTTCCCTTTCTCCAAGTTCCAGTAACTCATTTTTGGAAGATTTCTGGCATAGCATCAAAACCAAATTGCCCTGCTCAACTTTGAGTGTTCAGCAGATGAAAGAGTCCTCAGAATCCTTGGCACAGGAGCAACCTCCAAAGTGCAGGGGTGATGAGTTATTAGCTCCTGTGACTCTAACTCGCAAACCCTTGGGAAGCAGCCCATTTAACAGGAGACCAAAGCTACCGCAATTTTGATTTCACTGGTGTGCAATGTCAGGTCCCAACCTCAGTGTAACCAAAGAGTAGTGGGGTGAGGGGAGCATAGTATTTATTAGCCTTGGGTGTCTAGGAACATCTCTCTATAAAGGACACATGGACAAAACCAAAGGCAGGTAGGATCGAGGGTAAAAGGTGGAGATAGGAAACATTAAAAACAAAATAAATGAAATAAAAATTATTTAATATTTATGTTTAACATTTACAGTTAAGGGGTTCTTGCTGACTACGGGCTCATTCCTCATTAAAGATCTAAAAATAATCACATTATTTCTAAGAAAATGACTTTTCATCTTTGGGTAGAGAGTGAGAATACATTTTTATCTTTCAAACTTTTTTTTAAGATTTTATTTATTTATTTTTAGAGAGGGAAGGGAGGGAGAAAGAGAGAGAGAGAGAAACATCAATGTGTGGTTGCTGGGGGCCATGGCCTGCAACCCAGGCATGTGCCCTGACAGGGAATCGAACCTGCAATGCTTTGGTTTGCAGCCCGCACTCAATCCACTGAGCTACGCCAGCCAGGGCTCTATCTTTCAAACTTTTAACAAAGCTGATGCCCTCTTGAAATATAAAATGACCTTCTTGGTGTCTCTCTTAACTTCAATGCTTTTCCCTTTTTTGTTCTCTTTAATTCTAGAGCAGGATAAAAAATGGTTTTCCTAAACCCTAAAAATCAGAAACTGGTTATGATTTTCCTTGCTTCTGTGGGTTACACATTTAATCTACCAGGTTGTTGAATTATTTATGCTGTATTTTTTTCCTCTTAGTTCTGTAATACTTCCTGTAAACTCACATTTACTGTGGGCTTTCATCTTGATTTCATGTTTTATTTTAGCACATGACAACCTTTAATAATTTAAACTTTAAAGTTATGTGTTATCAATATTCCTCATAGATTTTTAAGGCAACATTGATTAAAATGAAATTAACTCTGTATTCCTAAATATCTATTATGAAAGGATATAGCAGCACTATTTGTGTAAAGTACAAGCATATGATCATATATCAATATCATGACCCACTGTGCATATGTTAAGGAAGAGATTTAATATAGGTTTTTTTTTACTTATTAGCTTTTGTAAGTTTATTTTGATAATGAGAGATAAGAGGTTAATGAGAGGGTTGCTTAGGAGACCTTCAACATATTTGTATAGCTCCAAAATATACACTGTCTGTAATCTGAAAGAATTATATGCATAAGCATCTCAAGACGGTACAACTGACAAAAATAATTGAGCATGTGTATATTTTCCAACAGCTGGAGGGGATGATGGGTAATGGGGCTGGGAATCCAAAGTGTTTTGGTTTTGTTCTTGTGTTTTTTCACTGCAATAGATGATGAGGGGAAATATTTTATTTTGGAAAAGGAATTAAAGTTTCCGAATTTGAGGTAGCAGTTCAACTTGACAGTTCTGCAAGTAAACGGCATAAGTTGTGATTTCTTACATTGAATTTCTAGATGCCAAGGAGCCACCAAAATGTTTTCTTCTCTTTAAATCACTCAAATGACTTCTATGTAATTCTGAAAATAACAAGAGAATCACAAGTGTGTGTGATTGTGTTGTAAGCGCAGTTGTGCCACTGGAACATTCTAATGTCAGAAAGCTGTTTATAGAATCAGAGAGGCTTTTTTTTATTTTTTTATTTTTTTTTTGTGGGAAGCCTGCTGAGCATACTCACAAATGAATTTAGCCTGTTAGAACTGACTACACTGCAAAAATAATTTTCACCTTTCTGCCCCTGAAGTATCACCAACTGCAAGGCTCAGAGCAGGGAAGGAAATGCCTTTCTATTCATTGTTCTGTTTAGCTGGTAATAATGTACATATTTTGCATAGGCGTCAGCTAGTAAAGACCCCTGGTGTTATGAAATCATTGGCATTTGTCCAGGTCCTTACAGAAGTGGGGAGGCATCATTAGGGAACATTATCAGCATAAGCACATGTACCTCTATTCACCACCATGTTCCTGAACCATTGTACAATGCCAGGTGCTGAGTGGACACCGAATACATTATACATTTGTATAATGTATAAACAAACTCAAGACACTTGAAAATTCATGACATGACTTATTTAAATTAGAACCATCTCACATTAGTTCCTCCTTTGGACTACATGTATTTCTTCTGGGCTAGGTCCCTGAGCCTTTCACCACATAGCCAGTCTCTTACACTTTCCATATCTCCTGTTTTTATTTATAAACTTGTTATGAACCTTAACCATGCCTTCTGAGTTTCCTAAAACTGGAAGGAAGTCAAACTGCTTCTCATTGTCTGTTTTCTTTGTTTTTCACTTCCTCTTCTCCATCTCTCTCTACCACATCTTTTTGTTTGATGTGGTTATACCAGCTTGTGTATAGGTCCCTTTCCGCTCTTTTCTGTCTCCATTTCTAACTTTCCTTCTTCTTTTGAATGATGAAGCCCCCAACTTTATTTGGCCCTAGAATCTCTATCATTAGTTCTATGTTGTTTCACTTTAAAATCTTGCTGGCAGTGGGAAACTGTAACCCACCCCACCATTCTTTTGATATTGTTTCTGTAAATGCAAACTCTACTACGTAGTTTGTAGATAAACAGCATGTTTGTATAAGAATCTTAGGAACTAACTTCAGAAGATACAGTCTAAGACCTTCAGGTATTCCACCTCCAGGAGCTTTGCTGACCTTCCACCATGAAGGTGGAAGGGTGACGTGAAACCATGAAGACTAAGCCAGGACAATGCACACCAGGCCATCACTTGCCTTACTGGAATGGACTCTACGCTTATCTGCACATAGAGAACTTTTCAACCCCTTTCCTTAATCTGTTTGTTCTGTTCCCTTCTCCTTCCATATAAAAACCTCTGCCTTCACTGAGAGAGGAATATAGGCTTTGTGACATGAGTCCCCCATCTTTCCAGGTGGCTGGCACCTGAAAATAAGCCATTTCCTTTACATCAGTACCTGCCTCTTGAGTATAGCCTTTCATAGCAGCAGGCAGCTGGAACTTGCTTTCTGTTGAAGAAACACTGAAACTTGAGATGCTAAAAGTGAAAGGTGAGTTTGAAATGCCCCTGTTAAATCTCTTCAGTTCACTGGCTAAAGTCAGGGGGCAAAAAGCAGTAATGGAATGGAATGAAGTTTGACACCTCAGGACAGCTATCCTCTGCTCAACCATGCTGCTTTTGAGAGTGCTTTAATATAATTGGGTAGGGTGGGCACAGGACTATCAATGGGCCATCTCTTGGACCTGCATCCAATCAAAACCTTAATCACCGAGTGGAGGGGTTGGGGAGGTTGATGAGAGAAAAAGAAAAGAAGTGAAGGTGGGAGTGAGGGGAGGAGAAAGAGATGGAAAGTTCCTTCAAAAGAGAAAGCAAATCTGTAACTGGCTTATTTCATTTAGCTTAATGTCCTCAGGGCTCATCCATGTTACCACATATTACAGGACATTTTTCTTCTAAAAGGCTGACAAATAATTTATGTACTTGCCACATTTTCTTTCTCCATTCATATGTTGGCGGATGTTTAGCTTGTTTCACGTTTTGGTTATTGTGAACAGTGTACAATGAATATGGGAGTGTTAATGTCTCTTTGAGATCCTGGTTTCAATGCTTTTTGATAAGTAGTATTTCTGCATCATATGGTAGCTCCAATTTTTTGTGAAGCCATACTATTTTCCGTAACAGTTGCAACACTTTGTCCCATCACCAACAGTGTATAAGGGTTTCATTTTCTGATTCCACTTTATGGTGTTCAAAAATAGTCAAACTCAGAGAAGCAAAAACTTGAATGATGATTCCTAGTGCCTAGGGTAAGGGAAGAAGGGGCAATTGTTAATCAATGCATGTAAAATTTAGTTATGTAAGATGAATAAGTTCTACAGATCTAATATACAACATCATTTTCCCTAGAGATAAGAATAATTTACTATATATACTTAAACAAGTTAAGAGTATTTCATGCTAAGGGTTCTTATGAAAATAAAATAAAATGAAGGAAAGAAGTTTAACACAGCTGCACATACTTACACATTCAGACTGTTAGTATTTCCCACTTGTTAATAGTATGATGAGCCCTGGCTGGTGTAGCTCAGTGGATTGAGTGTGGGCCTGTGAACTAAAGGGTTGCCAGTTCAATTTCCAGTCAGGGCACATGTTTGGGTTGTGGGCCAGGTCCCCAGTAGGGAGCATGTGAGAGGCAACCACATATTGATGTTTCTCTCCCCCTCTTTCTCTCTCTAAAAATAGATCAATAAAATCTCTAAAAAAAATAGTGTGATGATGTGCTAATGGTGAAATAATACCCAGGCTCCCATCATTGTCACCTGGTCATTTAAATGAACTGCAAAGAATGTGACTTTCACTAAGCTGGGATTTAGTATTTTAAAATGTGTGAAAAACACTTTCGAAACTAGGTAAGAACATCTATGCTGTCTTTTCCTTACCTTTTGAGTCAATTATGTATGAATTTCCATTATGCAGTTTTGTAAATGTGTTCCTGAGTTTTTCCAGGCATTACAAAATAGAAAGTCACACCAAAAATTAAATACTTAGAATTAAGTATACTTTTGAAACCTTAGTCCTACAGTGAAAGATTCTTCTGGTTAATGCCATCTGCCTTAAACTTCATATTATAAAGAACTTTTAAGGGTCACCAGTTCAATTCCCGGTCAGGGCGCACGCTTGGGTTACAGGCCAGGGTCCCAGTAAGAGGCACTCAAGAGACAACCATGCATTGATGTTTCTCTTTCCACCTCCCTTCACTTCTCTCTAAAAATAAATAAGCAGCATCTCTAAAAAGTTCTCAAAAATAACTTTGAATCAAATAAGTAAATTCAAAAGCATTTTTCTCAGTTTTCCATATTTGTTTTTATAATGTAGGTATCAGGCATGTATGTATTTTTTTCTGACTTGTTAATATCTTGATTAAGATTTTAATAGTATTTAAGAGAAAAAAATTATAAAAACAATTTGAATAAATGTTGACATTACTCCAGTATCCTATATGTTTTTATAATCATATCTGAGTATTTCAGTTTCTTCTCATTTACTGGTTGTGTACTTGAGATAATTTATCTACTTCTGAGCAGATATTGTCACTCAGGGAAAAAAAAATATTTGGGCTGGTGTACTAAGTATTCTCTGGAGATTTCAAAGTACTTTATTTGATCTTAAGAATATGGTCCTCAGAGCTCAGAAAAAACATACCTTAGTCCTACTATATATTTAAAATTTATAAAATGTTGAAATTCTTACTTATCAAGAAAATTTTATGAAAAACCAGAATTAGATAGTTTCACAATATGCTCAAATTCACCATTTCCTTATTGATTGTTTGAATGATCTGTCCATTTTTAAGAGTAGAGTATTAGCTTTTTATTACCATATTGCTCCTTTTAATTGTGTTAGTATTTACTTTACATGTCTAACTATTCTAATGTTGGATGTATAAGTATTTATAATTATCATATATTGTTGATTAATTGATCATTTTATCATTGTAAAGTGACATTTTCTCTTATGACCATTTTTAGCTTAAAGTTTATTTTGTTTGATGTGAGTATACTTATGCCTACTTTCATTTAGTTACCATTTGCTTGGAATATCTTTTTCACATCTTCACTCTCAGCCTATGTGTGTTCTTAAGGTAAAGTAGATTTCCTGTAGGCAGCATATTGTTGCATTTTGTTCTATTGGTCCATTAAGCCATTCTATGTCTTTAATGGAGAATTTAATCCAGTTTAAAGTAATTGATAGGTAAGGATAATTAATAGGTAACTCACTGTTGTCATTTTTTAATTGATTTCTGATTATCCTGTAGATTCTTTTTTTTTCCTTTTTGCTCTAGCTTTCTTTTGATCTTTAAGCACATTTCTATGATCCTTTTAATCATAATTCTTTTGCATCTACTTCAGAATTTTTCTCTGTGGTTACCATGAGGCTTACATAAACTACTTTATAGTTATAACTGATGACTATAACTATAAACTGAAAATAATTTAACTTCAATAGCACACAAAAACTTTATACTTTTACTACTCTTCCTTCACATTTTAGGTTATTTGTGTTACAATTTTTTATGGTGTATCTAATAAATTATTACAGTCATGGTTATATTTAATACATTTGTTTTGTCTTTAATTTTTACACTAGCACTGTAAGGGATTTATACACCATCATTTTAAATTTCAAGAATCTGTCTTGACTGTCCATTTGCCTTTATTGGTTAATTTTACATATCTACAAGCTTTTATGATGTTTATTAATATCCTTCTATTTCAGCCTCTGGAAAATACCCCTAACATTTTTCTTTAAGAAAGGTAAGGTCTAGTAAATATGAACTCTCAATTATTATTTGTTTGGGTAAGTTTTTGTCTCTTCTTTTTTAAAAAGCTTTTCTGATGGAAACATTTGTCTGGTATAGTATTCTTGAATGCCAGTTATTTTTTCTTTTAATATTTTTAATATATCATCCCACTCCCTTCTGCAGTTTCTGTTGATACATCTGCTTATACATTGTCTTATAAGGACTCCCTTGTATGTGATGAGTCACTTTTTCTTGCTGCTTTCAAAATTCTTTTTGTCTTCAACTATGACAGTTTAGTTAAAATGTGTAGCCCTTTTTGGGTTCAACCTATTTGGATCCTTTGGGACTCATGAAAATGTATACTCATTTCTTTCCCAAAGTTTGAGGAATTTTCAGTAATCAGACTTTGTTTCCCTTTCTCTTTTCCCTTCTGTTATCATAGACAGTCAGCTGGAGCATGGGCATCTGCCAACAGGGTGAGTAGGGCCATCTAGGCACTTCAGATGGGCAGGTTGCACAGGAGCTGCACAGAGGACATGGTTGTGTCAAAATCCAGAGGTGCCCCACTGACTCTAAATGACTCCATGGTGCTCCGATGTGTGGGCACCATGTCCAGCATGCAGAGGGAAGCTGAGGGTTGCAGTAGCTCCTGGCTTTCTGACTGTGAGTCCTGTAGCACTCCCTACACTGGCCCTGATACCCTAGACAGTCAGGGAGTGCTGGGAAGTCTCCTCCACTGGCCAAGTTGGAACAGGAAGAGTTTCTTACAATGAGCAAGGCAAAAGCTAGAAAGATAAATGGACAAGACTCAAACATATCAAAGGCTATAAAAATGAATGGACAGGACCTGAGTGTGCCAAATGATAGCAACATAATTAGATAGGGGAAAAAATTCCTTCCCTCCCTATCCCTATAAGAACTACACTTGAGTAGGAAGGGAGGATTGTGTTTGAGACAGGGGTCTACCATTCTCCCAGGTCACAACACCTGAATAAGCCTCTTTCATTTTACACCAGCACCTGTCTCATAAATTTGACTTTTATTGTGGCAACCAGCTGAACCCATGTTTTGAGTTACACTTAGCAGGATTCTTGTAATGCTTGTATTGTTTGTTTTATGCTGTTCCATAAGTCCTTATGCTTTCTTCATCTTTAAAAATCTGATTTATTCTTTTTCTCCTACAATTTGATAATTTAAAATTGTTTTTATTCAAGTTGATTTATTGTTTCTTCTGCTTGGTCAAGTCTGCTGTTGGACCTCTTTATTAAATTCTTCATTTCAGTCATTGTATTCTTCAGCTCAAGATTTCTGGTTTATTTTTATTGCTTTTATTTCTCTGTTGAGCTTCTAATACTGTTACTGCTCTGGTTTTCTAACTTCATTAACTTTTCTGTTTGTGTGTTCTTTTAATTTACTAAACTTTTTAAAGCAGATTATGCTGAATTCTTTGTTAGACAGTTCAGAGTTCTCCATTTTTTTAAGTTCAGTTTTTGGAGTTTTATTAATTTCCTTTGGTGGTATTATGTTTACCTGGTTCTTTGTAATTCTTGAAGTTTCAAATCGGTACCTGCACATTTAAATAGATGTTCTCTTCATCCAGACTTTATGTTTGATTTGGGAAGGAAAATTTTTCACCATTCAGCTCTGTTTGGTTCCTGAATGGACCTTCTAGTAGTGCTCATGGGTATGTTGGGCTTGACATTCATGTCTCTAATTAAATGAGATCCTTGCTTATCCTCTTAGGTCAAAGTTGTTGATGCTGGCTGGGCAACACAGTTGGGTGGGCCTGCTGGCTGGGCTCTGCATATAACTCAGGCCATTTGGTGGGGTACTTGGTTGGGTGGTACTGCTAGCTATATTCTGTGGTCAGGTGGGGCCACTAGCATACCTCTGGTTTGTCAAGGTCACAGGCTGTGTTTCTTAGCAGGGCAGTGCCACCAGTGCTCTCACACCACTGCAAGCAAGAATGCAATCTGCCAAGATTTGAACATTGGTTGCTGTAAGCTCCACTCCCCTTCTGTGATTCCATCTGATCCCTGGTGGTTGAGCTCTGCGTGTTCCTTTAGTTATCCCTGTAAGGTGGGACCTTGCGGGGCTCTCTCAATGTGGCATTGTGCTAATCTGGGGGAGAGGCTATTCAGTCAAAGTGTAACCACTCTTCTTACCTTTCAAACATAATGCTTTTCTGTCTCTATTGTACGGGGATGCTTCAGCCCCATCTCTGGGCTCTAGAATTTCAAAATGGTATCTTCTCTATGGGTAGTTGGGAGTTGGCCCTCTTGTGAGGGGAACTGGAGTGTAGAATGACCTCTGTTGCCATCTTTATGACATTACTCCCAGACATTTTATATTTAAAAATTAGGGCTTGCAAGGATAAACATGGGATAAAATTATAACCTATTATAAAATGTCATTCAAAAGCATGCCAGCAATGTTATTGTAGTTATTAAAATATTTTAAAGTGGTAAATGAAGATATTTTGATACCTTCTCCTAGAGTAGAGGTAGTCTGAAGTATTTCCAATTCTATACAGGTAGATTCAATTACATTTGAGAATAATTGTACCTAAAGAATATGCATATATCATTATGGAAAAGAAAGTTTTCAGTGGATAGTATGGCTTTATCCAGTTGAAATCCACTATGTTGAGGTACAATGCATGATGAATAATACAAGCTATGGTAGGAAAATGAAAATACAATATAGTGGTAAATGGTATTGAGTTTTGTTTTGCCCCATGCCTTTTCATTTAATTTCATGCTATTTATATTTCTTTCTGAAACTACTGTTACTTAACCATTACACAGAGGGAAAGTTGCCTTCCCAGTAAAAAATGTGTTGTTATACTATTTGCTTAGATATCATATATTGAATTTATAGCACAAAGTGTAAATATAAATTTTTCAATCCTCAAACAAAGAAAATAATTTATCACTCAAAAACAAAGAACAATATTCTTTGGTGATTATTGCTTGTGAATATGTAAGTCTGGCAGATATCTGACTTTCTTAAAATTTGTCAGATCTTTGCATACATAAGCATATTTTTAAATTAAACCTTTGTATATTTTATAATACCAAATTCATAGCTCCATAATTAGATTATAACAAGTTCAGTTTATTTTGTCAAAGCAGTCTGTGAAGAGATTTAATTTATTTTTTATTGTTGTTCAGTTATAGTCGTCCCCATTTTTCTCCCCATTGCTCTCCCATGAATCCCCACTCCCAAAGACAATTCTCATGCCATTGTCCTTGTCTATGGGTCCTTTGTACATGTTCCTTGACTTGACCCTTCCCCTTCTTTCCTCCATTATCCCCTTGCCCCTGCCCATCTGGTCACTGCCAGTTTGAAGAGATGTTTTAAAATCATAGAAATATGTCTTTTCTCAAAATTTCCCCCATATTTCGCATTCATTGACAATTCTTTCCTAATATTTGTCACATTATTGCAAAAGGACAGTTTTTCAAGTTATGTACTGTCTTCACAGTTGCCAGTTGAGCCTTGTCATTCTATCATGTGTTAGAACTCTCCTTCTCATTTATCTATGCACCCATCCACCCACTCTTTTATTATTGGTATGGAGTAACCAATTCCTATGTTTTCTCAACTCATTTATAATTTATTACTGCACTTTATTATTTTGGTTTTCAATTGTAACAGTAATGTATTTAAGTTGACTCCCTGTCCTTATGACTTGTCTCCATTATTTTCTTTAGCTCTTCATTTTTTCCAGAATAATATGTTTCAGTTTCATCTTGTTATCTACCATGACCCAGCCTTCAAATTGTCCATTCTCTGTAGTCCTCATTTTTTTAATGGTTAATGGCATTAGAGACCAAGATATCTCTCTCTCTCCCCCACTTCTTCTTGCTCTCCTCCCTCTCTCCATCCCATTCTCTTTTTCCTTTTCTCTTTCTTCACCCCTTTCTTTTCTCCTTCCCTTCCTGTCTCCCCATTTCCTTTTCAGTATCATATTAGCATTCATTTGAAATATAATAGTTTAATTTGTTTCAATTTGCTTTAAGTTGTAGACTTTTCTTCTGTATCATTTTTATTGATTTAATTTCATTTTTAAATTTAATTTCATTTTAAAATATGTATAATATATGCATGTTTTCAAATGTTAAAATTATGCAAAAAATTATACCCAGAGATGTGTAGCTACATTCACATTTCTTTCACATTATTACCCTCCCCCTATTGTAGAAACCAATTTCATGGCTTGCAAATTTCTTCTTCTTTTGTCATCATTTTGCAAAGATAAGCAGATGTGTGTGTGTATGCCATTTTCTTGGAAATTTTATTTTATTTAATCATTTTTTATTTTTCAATTATAGTTGACATACAGTATGCTTATATTCTTTTTTATTTCCTCAATAGGCAGCATAATATAAATGTCCTTTTCCAATTTGACTTTTAGCTTATTATTTTCTGAAAGTCACACTATTAGTTCATATAACTTTTTCTCATTCTTATGCAAAGCTGTGTAGTACTCCATTATACATACATACCAATTTCAACAAATGTTTTTTATTTTCTGTTATATCCTTTTAAGTCCTTTGTGATTCATTTTTCTACAGGTTTTTAAAAAGTATTTCTTTATTTATTTATTTTTATTTTCTTATTTTTTAAGATTTTTTAATTGTTATTCTACTACAGTTTTCCCAATTTTTTCTCCTTTGCCCACCTATACCCATCCCAACGCAACTCCCACAGTTAATTTTCACACTGTTTTCCATGCCCATGGGTCATTCATACACATTCTTTAAATAGTCTCTTCTCCTTTTCTCCACCATTATCCCCCTCCACTGTCCCCTCTGGTCACTGTCAGCCCATTCCATGTTTCCACACCTGTGGAACTGTTTTTTTTTTAGTTTATGAAGTTCCCACCCTCCCACCCCCAGTTGACAAAGGGAGAAGGAGCATAAGATGGAGTAAAAATAGCCTCTTCAACAAATGGTGTTGGGAGATATGGATGGGTACATGCAAAAAGAAATTAAACTAGGTCACCAACTAACACCATACACCAGAATAAACTCAAGATGGATAAAAAACTTAAATGTAAGCCAGTACACTAAAAAATAATATAGAAAAACATAGGCAGTAAAATTTCAGATATCCCATACATCAGATATATCAGATATTTTCACTGATATATCTCCTAGGGCAAGGGAAATAAAGGAAACACTGAACAAATGGAACTATTTTAAACTAAAAAGTCTTCTGCTCAGCTAAAAAAAAACATCATCTGAATGAAAAGGGAACCAACTGAATGGGAAAACATATTTGCTAATGATACCTCGGACAAGGGTTTGATCTTAAAATGTATAAAGAACTCATATGGCTGAACTCCAGGAAGACAATCCAATTAAAAAATGGGCAAAGAACCTGGACAGACACCTCTCCAAGGAGGACATACAGAGATCCTATAGACATAGGAAAAGATGCTCAACATCACTAGCCATCAGAGAGATGAAAATTAAGACCACAAAAAATACCCCTCACACAAGTCAGAATGGCCATCATAACAAACCACAAAAAACAAGTGCTAGCGAGGATGTGGAGAAAAGCGTACCCTAGTGCACTGTTGGTGGGAATGCAGACTGGTGCAGTCACTATGGAAAGCACTTGGAATTTCCTCAAAAAACTAAAAATGGGACTAGCCTTTAATCCAGTGATTCCACTGCTGGGGTTATTCCTTAAAAATCCTGAAACATCAATTTAAAAGAAATTATGGACCCCTATGTTCATAGCAGCACTATTTACAATAGGCAAGTGCTAGAAACAGCAGAAGTGCCTCTCAGTAACTGAATGGATCAAAAGACTGTGGTACATTTACACAGTAGAATAGTACACAGCAGACTGAAACAAGGAACTCCTGCCTTTAGTTATAGCATGAATGGAACTGGAGAATATTATGGTAAGTGAAATAGGCCAGACAGTGAAAGACAAAATCTATATGATCTTGCCTATGACAGGACCCTAATGAACTAAACAAGAAAATGAGGGAAATAGAACCAGAGGCATGGAAACAAGGAACAGACTGACAGTGACCAGAGAGGGGGGATGGGGTAGAAGGGGGGGAAAATGGGGAAGTGTTTATCCAAGAAATACGTGTGGATGACCCATAGACATCAATGACATGGTGGGGACTAACTGTGGGGTGTTGGCATGACAGAGGATAACTACAGGTAAAAAACTGGAACAACTGTAATAGAACAACAGTAAAAATAAAATAAAATAAAATAAAAATAAATTTCATAGATAAAGCAAAAAAAAAGTTATGCTGGAGAGAAAATAATGACAATCATAAGGAATACCATGGTGGGATTCATTTCACTGTTTTTTCTTTCTGGATCTGCCTGTGATCGTGTCAGATGGTGTCCCAATCTGGCCCTAGGCATCCTGTTACAGGTTAATAGCAATCAGTCTGTGGCTATATCCTTCCATTGTTAATCCAGTCATTCTTTAATCAGCAGTAAGGTTTAACCACCACAGAGTGGGGCAGAATAATTCCTGTGGGTGGGGCTATTGCTTCCCCTCAGGCTGATGCCACTTGGAGGGGATTGCTCCACCTGAGCAAGATGGATCCTGCAGTAAGGGGAATGACTCAGTACAAAGATCCTGGTGGCTACTCCCTCACTTTTCTCCTCAAAGGCTCTGTCTCCAGACTCTGCTCCAGAGGCTCTAGTCCACTCTGTCCCCTCTGACAGAACTTAGGGTAAGTGGCTGCAAATGAAATTATGTGCGTTGATTCTTTAAAAGACTCTCTGTGACTCTAGCCATCTTTTCCTGGCAGACAGAAACCCTGCTGCTTTTCATAGCTGAATGTTATCTGGGTTCCTTTCCTGTCTCTGATGCTGTAGGCTGGGGAGCCCAGTTTGAGGTTTAGACCTCACACTTCTCAGGGGGAATCCCCTGACTGCTGAATTTCCCTCTGGCACTTTGGCTTCCACCCATGGGAGTCCAGTCAGCCCTCTCATGTCTCCTCTGTGCTCCATATAGGTTATGTTGGGGTGAAGTGGTTTGTACCGTTTTTCTGTGGCTATAAGGCTTCTCTTCAGCTATTGTTTTGTTTGTTATTCCAGATGATTTCTCTACAATTTAGTTGTAATTCCACATTGGTCCTGGGAGGTGGTTAGTGTAGCTTCTACTTACTCCTCTGTCATCTTGGATCTCAAAAAAGTATGGACATTTAAATGTTAATTCTTCCTATCCATGAACATGGTATGTGCTTTCATTTATTCATATCTTCGATTTATTTCTTCAGTGTCTTATAATTTCCAAGTACAAGTTTTTTTCATCCTTGGTTAGTTTTATTCCTAGGTATTTTATTCTTATTGCAGCAATCATGAATGGGGCTGTTTTCTTAATTTTCCTCTGTTATTTTGTTATGAGCATATAAAATGCAACTGATTTCTTGATACTTATTTTGCATCCTGCTACTTTGCTGAATTCACTTATCATTTCTCGCAGTTTCTGGTGAAATTTTATAGTTCTCTAGGTACAATATCTTGTTATCTGAAAATAAAGACAGTTTTACTGCTTCCTTTCTAATTTTTATGCCTTTATTTCTTCTTATTGTCTCATTGCTGTAGCTAGAACTTCCAGTACATGTTGAATAATAGAGGTTAAAGCAGACATCCCTGTCTTGTTCCTGATCTTAAGTGGGACACTTGTAGCTTTTGCCCAGTGAGTATGATGTTGGCAGTATGTTTCTCATGTATGGCCTTCATTGTGTTTATGTATGTTTCCTCTATTACCACTTTGCTGAGAGGTTTTATCATAAACGGGTAATGGATTTTGTCAAATGCTTTTCCTACATCTATTGAAATGATCATATGGTTTTTGTTCTTCATTTTGCTTATGTGATGATTCATATTTACTTATATGTGAATCTTGTGCCAACCTTGCATTCTTGGAATACATCCCACTTGAACATGGTGTATGATGTTTTTGATGTATTGCTGT
Source organism: Tonatia bakeri (assembly GCA_004024845.1). NCBI lineage: Eukaryota > Metazoa > Chordata > Mammalia > Chiroptera > Phyllostomidae > Tonatia > Tonatia bakeri. Next base: position 159,159 of record PVIA01001363.1, on the reverse strand, counting down.
ATTCAGCTTGCTAATATTTTATTGAGATTTTAGCATGTGTGTGCATCAGGGTTATTGGCCTATAATTTTCTGACTTTGTAGTGTCATTATCTGGTTTTGGAATTAGGATAAGGTTGGCCTCGTAAAATGAGTTTGGGAACCTTCCATCCTCTTGAATTTTATGAAATAGTTTGAGAAGAAGTATTAGTTCTCTCTGGAATGTTTGATAAAATTCACCTGTGAAGTCATCCAGTGCAAGACTTGTTTTTTGGGGAGGTTTTGATTACTGCTTCAATTTTATTAAGTGTAATCTGTGCATTCAGATTCACTGATTTTTTTTCCTGATTTAGTTTTGGAAGAATTGTATGTATCTAGGAATTTATCCATTTCATCCAGGCTGCCCAGATTGTTGGCATAATAGTTGGCATCCAGATAGTTTTTCATAATATTTTTTAACAGTCCTTTGTATTTATTTGGTGTTGGTTGTTATTTCTCCTCTTTTATTTCTGATTTTACTTATTTGAGTCCATTCTCTTCTGTTATTGATGAGTCTGATTAAAGGTTTATCAATCTTGTTTATCTTTTCAAAGAGTGAACTATTGGATTTATTGATTTTCTATATTTTTTGCATTCTATTTCATTTATTTCTGCTCTTATCATTATTATTTCCTTCCTTCTACTCAGTTTGGACTTTGTTTGTTATTCTTTTTTCAAGTTTCTTTAAATGTGAAGTTAGATTGTTTATTTGAAATTTTTATTGGTTTTTGAGATAGGTGTGTACTGCTATGAATTTACCTCTTATGATTGCTTCCCAGTGTAGCACAGATTGTTGTGTCCTCATTTTCATTTGTTTCAAGGTATCCTTTGATTTCTTCCTTGATCTTGTTTTTAACCCATTCTTGTTTAGTAACATATTATTTAGCTTCCACGTCTTTGCATGTTTTTCAGTGTTCTTCTTGTGATTGATTTCTAGTTTCATAACATTGTGGTCAGAGAAGATGCTTGACATGATTTCAATCTTCTTAAATTTACTGAGACTTGTTTTATGTGTTAACATGTGTTCTATCCAAGAAAACATTCCACATCAATGGAAAGAAATTTTTACTCTGCTGCTTTGGGACAAAATGCTCTGAAGATATCAATTAAATCCATTTAATCTAGTGTGTTGTTTAAGGCTGTTGTCTCCTTGTGATTTTTTTTTTGTCTGAAAGATCTATCAGTTGAAGTCAATGGGGTGTTAAAAACCTGACTATGACTGCATTTCTGTTGATTTCTCCCTTTTTGTCTACCAAGATTTGCTTTACATATTTAGGTGCTCCTAAGCTGGGTACATAAATGTTTACTAGGGTTATATCCTCTTGTTGGATTGTTCTCTTTATCATTATGTAGTGTCCTTCTCTGTCTCTTACAATGGCCTCAGTTTTAATGTCTACTTTGTTGGCTATAAGTATTGCTACCCCAGCTTTTTTTCTTTTCCATTTGCATGAAATATACTTTTCCATCCCTTTACTTTTAGTCTCTGTGTATCTTTCATTCTGAAATGGGTCTCATGAAGACAGCATACATATGGGTATTGTTTTCTTATCTGTTTAGCCAACATATGTCTTTTGATTGGGGCATGTAAGCCATTTACTTTTGAAATGATTATTGACAAATGTTTATTGACATTTTATTTTTTAACTATTTTCTTCTTTTCTTTTTCCTTGTCCTCCTCCTCTTCCTTTTCATCATCCTTTTTTCTCTTCTTCTTCAAAGAAGCCTTTAACATCTGTTGCAGTACTGGTTTTGTGGTAACAGACTTTATTAGCTTTTTCTTGTCTGGGAAGCTCTATATTTCCCCTTCAATTTTAAATGATAGCCTTGTGGGTAGTAAGTCCTTGCTTTTGGTCTCTGGATATATTTTGCCAACCCCTTCTGGCCTGAATGTTTCTGTTGAGAAATCAGAAATTGTGATGTGTCTTGGTGTAGGCCTCTTTGGGTCCAATTTGTTTGGGACTCTCTGAGCTTCCTGGACTTGTATGTCTTTTTCCTTCACCAGATTAGGGAATTTCATTCCTTATTTCTTCAAGTAGGTTCTTGATCCCTTGCTCAGTCTCTTCTTCTGGTATTCCCATGGCATGGATGTTGTTATGTTTAATGTTGTCCAAAATGTTTCTTAAGCCCTCCTCATTTTTTCAAATTCTTTTTTCTTTTTTTTTTTCTGCTCTTTCTGGGTGTTTTTTTTCTATTTTGTCTTTGAAGTCACTGATTCTATTGTCTGCTTCATCTAACGTACTATGTATTCCTTCCAGTGTATTATTTCAGATATTGCATTCTTTATTTCTAACTGGTCCTTTTTTTATGATGTCTATGTCTTTTTTCATGCTGTTGAGTATCCTTATAGTCATTACTCTAAACTCTCTATTTTAGAAATTGCTCACCTCCATTTCATCTAGTTGTTCTTCTGGGACTTCTCCCTGTTCTTTTTGGGGGAGTCTGTTTATTGTCTTCCCATTTTGCTTGCTTCTTTGTTTTTTTCCTGCCTTAGTTTTTAAACTAATCAGTTTGTTGAATTGATCAATTGTTAAACTAATTAAGCCGTAATCAGTAGCCTGGCTTAAGTACCACAGGGTGGGGCAGAATAATCGCTGTTGTCAGGGCTTTGCTTCCCCTCAGGCTGATGCCATTTGAAGAGGAGTGCTCTGCCTGAAAAAGATTGTTTCTGCATTATGGGGAATGACTCAGCATAGGGAACCTGGAAGCTATTTTTTTGGTTCTCCCCCTAGAGCCACCAAATCCAGATTCTCCTCAGGTATCTGTACTGCACTCTGTCCTCAATCTCCTGGAACCCAGGAAAAGTAGTTACAAATGAAATTTTGTACATTGGTCCTTTAAGGTCACTTAATTTCCAGCCATCTCTCCCTGGCATATAGAAACTCCACTGCTTTGCACAGTTGGATGTTTTCTGGGTTCCTTTTTAGCTCTAGTGCTGTAGGCTGGTGAGCCCAGCTTGGGGTTAAACCCCACACTTCTCAGAGAGATCTCCCTGGCCACTGAAATATCCCACCAGCACTTGAGCTGCCATCCATAGACACCCAACCAGCATTGTCACACCTCCTCCACACTCCCCACCAGTCATGTTTTGATGAAGTTGTTTCTTTTGTCTGTTCATGGTTATAAGGCTTCTCTTCAGCTAGTGTTCAGTTGGTTATTCAGGATAATTTCTCTATAATTTAGTTGTAATTCCAGATTGGCCCTTGGAAGAGGTTGGTGTAGCTTCCATTTCCTCTTCCTCCATCTTTGTTTTGCTTCCACTAATACACTTTTAATTCTTTTTTATTTCTTCTTTCTCTGAGTTTTTTTTTGATAGTTTATAATGCTAAAACTTCAACATAATCTTTTTTACTTCTGCAACATCTAATTGGCTGATAATTTCATCCAGTGAATTTTTCCTCTTAGAAATTTTATTTGCATCTTTTTTTTTAGTCCTCTGTGTCTGTACTTAATATTTTAAACATGTGGAAGACAGTTACTACAACTGATTTAATGTCCTGTTTACTAATTATAGATTACTAAGATTTTTATCAGTTCTGGTTTGATTTCAATTGATCATTTATTATCCCTATGGGTCATTTTGTCCTGATTTTTGCATGCCTGATAATCTTTAATTGGATGCCAACCACTATACATCTTACCTGAGTGTCTTACCTGGTTAGGTGCTAAATATATTTGTTTTTTCTATAAATTTTGGGCTTTTTATTTCTTTCATGATATAGTGATGCAGTTCAGTTACTTAGAAATAGTTTAATCTTTTGGTCTTGCTAATATGACTTGTTAGGCAGGTCTGGAGAAGTGATCATTTTCCCTCATTACTGAGGCAAGACCTTCCTGAATACTTTACTCAAAGTCATGTAATTTGTGGATTGTGTAGCCTGGCTGTTGGGAATAGGCATTATTTCTGGCCCTCTATAAGTACCTAATCCTGCTTAGTCTAGTGCTTTTGAGTGATTTTCTTTCTGGTAGTTTTCTCACATGCACGTGCTGATCACTACTACTGAATACTTGAAGGAGAACTTTTGCAGATCTGCAGAATTCTCATGGTGCAGCTTTTTTGTTCCCGTACTTTGTCCTGCAAAGAGTTGATGCCTTGGTCCTCCTAATTCTCAACTTTACCTGTTCAGTCTTGGGAGTCCACCAGCTCCATGAGGATTTTCCTTCCTTTTGCTGTGTTCTGGAACTCCACTCAAGGTTGTGAATGGGTTGATGAAATGGCATTTGTTTCTCTTATTAAGGAACCTCTGCCACCTGTTGCTCATTGCACATACCTTGAAAATCCTTCTTTTCTCATATATTTTTCTGATTTTTACAAGCTGTTTCCAGAGAGTGTAAATTCATCCCCTGTTACTCCATCTTGCTTGGAAGAAGTATTTTTCCCTTTATTTTGAAAAGTACTTTGTAAATTAGGAACATTAGTTTCTTATTTGTAACATACGTTGCTAACATTTTCTTTTAGTTTGTGATGTCTTTTGCATTTCATTATGGTATAATTTGCAATGCAGTTTTATTTCTTTTAGGTAGTAAAACACCAATGTTTTCTTTTATAGAATCTATAATTTTAGCTATTTTAGAAGCCTTTTCTAAAAGTTTTACTAGTACTGTAATGCATTTCCAACTTTAATAATACTCTGTGTACATTGGAAAAGAATTAATATTCTTTATTAGCAATGATTAGTGCTTGATGTATATCCAAATATTGGCCTTATTGATTATATTGTTCAATATTTTTTTGTTTACTTTTTGTTTACTTTTAATTGTGTAAATGTCAGGTGTATAGCTTAGTGGTTATACAATTACATAGAACACTACATAGTGTTCCTCTGACATTTATAGTACCCAGCTGGTACCATACATATTGGGCTGCCCAAAAAATTCATTTAGCTATTTCCATACAATGACTCTAGTAGTGCTTAGTTGTCTTTAACTTTATTTGAAACAATTTTGCTATATTGTATTGTAATGGCTGTCATATCAGCATTCATTTTTAAAAAGCCCCAGCAAAACTGGTGAATTTTTGTGCCACCATTCTGATATTAATGATAGTAGAATGCACACAACATTTTAGGTGCATTATGCTTTATTACTTCAAGAAAGGTAAAAATGCAACTGAAATGCAAAAAAAAAAAAAAGTTTTGTGCGGTGTATGGAGAAGGTGCTGTAACTGATAAATCTTGTCAAAAGTGATTTGCAAAGTTTTTTGGTACTATTGACATTTAGGCAAAACAGTTCTTTGTTGTGGGGCTGTCTTAATTATTGGGAGATATTTAATAGCACTCCTGGCCTCTATCCACTAAAAGCCAGCATCACGAGACAACCAAAATACTCAAACTATCCAAATCAATAAAGTTATTGGTGAAAATTAAAAATCTGTCTTTTGTTTTGTGGAAAAAATCATATGGACCTTTTGGCCAATCCAATAGTTATTATAATATTATTGCTATATTCCCTATGCTTTATATCCCTGTAATTGTTCAAATCTTTTATATCCTTATTTATTTTTGTCTACTTTATTTTTCTACTATCGAGATGTTAAAATCTATTATTAGAATGTTTCTACTTCTTTTCACATCACCTGTAGTTTTTGCTTTATATATGTGCTTACTATGTTATTTATGGTATACTCATAGCTTTTAGCTCTTTATATAGAATGTGTCTTTGAATATTAAAAAATGTCATTTTTTAAAACTGTTGTTCAAGTACAATTGTCTCCATTTTTCCCTCACCACTCTCCCCTACCCCACTGACCCCCACCTCCCACCCTCAATACTATCCCATTTGGTTTTCCCATGGGTCCTTTATACATGTTCTTTTACTTAACCCTTCCCCTTCTTTCTCCCGTTACCCTGCTCCCACCTTCCCTCTGGTCACTGTCAGTTTGTTCTTTATTTCAATGTCTCTGGTTATGTTTTACCTGCTTGTTTGTTTTGTTGATTAGGTTCCACTTATAGGTGAGATCATACGGTATTTGTCTTTCATTGTCTGGCTTATTTTACTTAGTATAATGCTCTCCAATTCCACTCATGTTGTTGAGAAGGGTAGGAACTCCTCCTTTCTTTTTGCTAGAGTATTCCATTGATTACAAAATGTCACTTTTTGTTCTCATTTAAAGTTCTCATCCTTGAAACCACTTTGGTGTCAAGATTGCAGCTCCTTTTTTCCTATTGCTTCTTATATGCTTCTAGTACATATTTATTTATCCTTTTATTTTTAACCCTGTTAAATCACTGTATTACACGTGTGTCTTGTATAGAATAGAAAGTTATATTTCATTTTATGGGCTGATTTAAATATATTTTTATAGGCACATTAATCCTATTCACAATTATTGATTATGACTATTATATATAGCCTGAGTTTTGTCTACTATCTTATCCAGAAATTACTTTTTTTATATTTAGTCTATCTATTTCTCTATTTGGTGTAGTTGATTTGCTTTAAAATTGTTTTCTTTTAGTATTTAAGAAGGTATTTTGGTATTTAAAAATAAAAGTGTTTTTTAAAGATTTTATTTATTTATTTTTTAGGGAGAGGAGAATGGAGAGAGAGAGAGAGAGAGAAAGAGAGAGAGGAACATTGATCCATTGCATCTTGCACATGCACCAACTGGGGACTGGCCTGCAACTTAGGCCTGTGCCCTGACAAGGAATCAAACTGGCTACCCTTGGCTTTGTGGAAAGACCCCAAACCAACTGAGTCATGCCAGATAAAGATGAATATTTATTTCAGTGATTACCTTTGGATTAATAATTTTCATAGTGTCCTTAACTCTCCCCTATATTTTTAATTAAATTTTCATCATCTTTCAGCTTTAAATGGGACCCTTTCACTCCTATTGACAACAGCCAGTGGTTGGTTCTTACCTTCTCTGTTTTTTCTTCTGTCTGGTTTTATTTGTTTTTAGTTCCATTTTTCTTCTCTGCCAGAACATAATGTTAATGTATTATACTTTAATTTGTGACCCTGCCTTTTATCATTCTTAATTCTTCAATTAAAACAATAAATAAAAAAAACAAAACCCAAAGTAAATAGAAGGAAGAAAATAGCTATTATCAGAGTAGAAATAAACAAAATAGAAATTAAAACAATACAAAAGGTCTATACCACTAAAAGCTGCTTCTTTGAAAAGATAAAGAAAATGACAAATATTTAGCCAAAGTCATCTAGTAAAAAAGAGCCCAAATAAATAAAATCATAAATAAAATAAAAGTTATAACCAACACAACAGAAGTACAAAGAAGAATTAAAGAATACTACAAACAATATGCTAAAAATTGATAATCTATAAGAAATTGGTAACTTTATTTTTTTCTTTTTTTTAGGGACCAAGAAGCCAGATTATACATTGCTCAGATTATCAAATTATTGAAGAATGCGTTAAATTATGTCTCAAAAATTCTAACTATTGGCAAGTCCATATTCCATTTTACAAATATAGCAACTGTGGCTTAAAGCATATATGTTATTTAAGTAGAAAATATGTTTCTAAGGCAAGATAACAATTTAAATGCTACTGGGCACAATTCTATACCACGGAATCTAAACATACTTGTTAATGTTTATGCATGTGCCCACACAGGCAGGTGCACAAACACACACTCACATACACAATCTCTGTAGAAAGTACCATTTCCTGTGCATAAGGACCCCAGTTTATTGCCCTTTGGAAGAACATAACATATTATTTGCCAAAATATTAAAGGGCAAATATTTACTAACACTACTCTTTTTTGGAGCAAAGTAGTAGGAGGTATTTTTAGGAGTGATTTACATTAATGTCTGTGTTCTCACATGAATAAAAGGGCTCTGTTTTACAAGTTAAAAAATATTTACAACTATCTTTTAGTGGGGCATTAAAGTAATAAACACTTGACATACATTATATTTAGTCCTAATGAAAACAACTCTATGAGTAAGTTCTATGCTCTCAATTTTACAAATGTGGGATCCGAGGCTCTGAGAGGTTAACCAACTTTTCCAGGATTACACAGATACTACAGAGGCAGGACTCCAACTCAAGGTCCCTCCTCTCTCCAATTGCGTGCATTATACTGAGGGACAACACTGCAGAGAAAACATCTTTTTGTAAATTTTGAAAACTATCCAAGCACTGTAAGACAGACATAGACATAGCAAACATGAGAAATGTTATAAGTAAATTGTTGCATCTTTTAAGCGAGTGTTATACAATTTAGTATTGTATGGCAAGTATTAAATGGTAAGGAAATTCAAATCACAATCAGAATGAGATATAACCCCACATTTGTTAGAATGACTGTGATCATTAAGTCTACAAATAACCAGTTTGCATTCTTAAATTCTCTAATAACATAAAGCATTTGTAGGTGTTATTGCATCCCTTGTGTAATGTTTTCTTCCAGAATAAGTTCTTAGTTGCTCACTTTTCTTTTATCTTTCTCTTTCCTTTCCTTCCTTCTCATCTTCATTATTTTTCTTTTATTCATTCACCTAGTTGTAATGTTGTATATTATTACTTTGTTTATGTTATAATTGGCAGTGCTATCTACTTTTAAATGAATACTTCTTGGCACTCTTCTGTCTCACCTGGGGTGGGTTGTGTTTCTGAGTATGCTACTTACTGTGCTTCAATAATTAACACCAGTTGATAGACCCATAGAAAGATGGGAATGTAAGGTTTGCAATGACTTCCAGGTAAGCTCCTGTGAATCACTTTTGATACTTCAGGTAGCTTGAAACACTCAGATTGGTTTCCATTTTCCTGATTAAACACTGACTGATACACTTAGCCTTATTCTTAAGGCTAATGTGGTTTTCTATTCACTTTCATGAAACCCATGGTATGAGATTATGGTAGGAAGATGTCAGATAATATTAAATGTATTATCTTTGATGAGAAAACTGGGCTCTCTCTTTAGAGAAGTCACTAACCATTCTAAGTTTTGGACCAATGCCCTTTAGTCAGATGTTTATAACTTCTATAAACATCACTTATGCTAACTTTTCAGAGATAATTAATTAGTTTCAAGATTGTTGTATAAAAATATTTGAGATGACAGATTAATAATTTGCTGTTAATAAAAAGTGGATCTTCTGTGGGTCTTCTCTGTGTCATCATTCAATTCTGAACATTTGATTGAGAATTTGACTAAACTTGAAAAATCTTGAGCCCTTTTGGCTGACTAATTCCTGAGAAAATAAGGGTAGTTCAAAGTTAATAGGAACTGAAGTTTATTTAGGTTTCCTAAGTCAATTCGTGGGCTAATGAACTTAAATGACAAATTGGAATTAATGGGTTCATGAAGTTCCTCAGAGTTCACCATGGTCACACAGGAAAGCTACTTAATAGCATTACAATGAGTAAAGTCTCAACCTAACTGGCAGCAAAACTCTAAAAGATGCCATAGCTTTAATTTAACATGACATGTACTTAGCCTCATAGAAGCATATAACAGGAATCACAGCCAACATGATATCCCAGTGTTACTGGGTAGTACAGTGCTACCAAGTATGCTAGATCTCTAGTGTCTTCACCAATATGCAGCATGTACACCTGCCATAGATGAAAGCCAAAGCGTGTGTGCCACCTTGACAGAAAGCTATGACTGTCTGTCCCACCATTTTTATACTATTTTGTAATACAGACCTCAGGCCTACCTGACAATTCACAGCCCCAAAGTTCAGGTGCTATTGCACAGGGGAGAAAATGTTCACAGTAAGCAAGAAACACAAGACATCACATACTTTTCTTAACTCCATTTTCAAGTATTACTGGGAGAAGAAAAACCAGTCTAGGCCTGATGGTCATCCTTTTCCCAGAATTAGTTTGTTATTTCAGGAATACTATCCCAGATTTTAATTTAAAGGCTGTTAGTTCCCCAACAAAAGTAGGTGGGAATATGAGATGCACCTTACCCTATCTGTCTCCTGGTTACAATTCTATAACTGTAGATGCTCCCAGGAAAAGCCAAGGTAGCACCATTGTAACACAATTCTTACTTGAGTTCTATAGTTTTAAGCATACATTACTGCTCACAATTGGATAAATCTGATCACTGCAAATGACAATAGCTTAAACTTTTTTTTATCAGAATAAGATGAAGTCTACTCACAATCTAAGGTCTCTCCAGAAAAAGTCCAGCCATTGTTAATATGAGAATGGTTTGAGTGACATCAATATAACCTGGCAGCCAAGTAGAGTGGACTAGAATGCACATGTGTGAACAATGACAACTTCCTTGTACTAGTCAGTGGGGGTGGTAGATGCCATGTGTACTGCTTGGCTGTCACATTCAAAGTGACTGAGTGAGTAGAGCAATGAATCTGCATCAAATTTTGCATTAAGCTTGCACATTCCTCTGTAGAAACTATTTAGATGATTCAGAAGGCTGCAGCTATGGGCAACTGGTGATTGGCAGCTTCATCACTACAGCGTACCTACTCATGCATCACATCTCATGCAGAGTTTTTATAAAACAGCAAATCACCCAGGTGACTCAGCATCCCTACAGTACAGATTTTATGCTCTGTGACTTCTGGCTTTTCCAAAAACTAAAATTGCCTTTGAAAGGGAAAAGATTTCAGACCATTGATGAGAGTCAGAAAAATATGATGAGACAGTTGATGGCAATTGGGATAACTGTGTGAGTCCCAAGGTGCTTACGTTGAAGGGTACTGAGGCATCATCATCCTGTGTACAATGTTTCTTTTATTTTGTATCTTCTTCAGTAAATGTCTCTCTTTTCCATGTTACATACCTTCTGGACAGACCTCATAGATGGAGTTAGACTTTTGTTTCATTTGGTTTCTGGCTCCTCATGAAAAAGCAGCATGAAAAAAATACTCTGCTTTGTTCTTCTATACCACATCAAACTGATGAATTAATCGTAAGAAGTGTTCTTGAGCTCTCTATCTTCTATTTTTTAAAAAATAGACCTCATTTAACCATGCCTGCCTGGGCTCTTTGCTGATCTTTCATTAATGTTGATGAGCTCAGGGTGAGAATCTCATCTACTCATCTCACACTTTTAATCACTGCTAATAGCTATTTTGGCAAATGTTCAGAGTAGGCTCAGTTAGGGGCTGAAGAAATATTTTACATTAAGTGGATTATTTTAAGTTTTCAGCCCTGTAATCTTTCTTCAAGACAAAATAGATGGAGCCAGGAAAGACAGCTTGTTTTACTTAGCCTGCAGGATAAAGTTCCTGCAATATTGAGCCATGTTGAATCTATTTAGCTGTTCACTGAACATTGTACTCTGGAGACTTTCTTTCAGGCAGTGAAAATGAAAACTGTGATTGTGATATGTTTACTGTGTGGCTAGTGTGATGGTCTACTGGTGATTGATGACAGAGTGACAAAAAAGAAATACACTGCAAGTATTGTTTTGATGAGTCCTTTGGGGTAAAATACATTAGATTTAAATACTTATGTTCTGGGTCCCTGTAGGTTTTCATGAATTACATTTGGAAGAGTTTGTATTGTTTGTGAATGTTGGAAATACTGAGGACATACATGGTTGTGTTTGAAGCCCAACGTGCAACTGAAATGGACATATCTGGGATTGACAGAGGTCTGGAATCAGACTGATTCTTACTGATTTGAAAATATAGAGGACAAAGGTATTCCAAAATAGCCCCAAAGATGGACTCTTTGCCTAGACTCAGTATAACATAATGATTGAAATAATAAACTTAGAGATCAGCCTTTAAAAGTTGGAACTACTTGTCAAGTATATTTTTGCAAATTGATTAATATTTCTGAGACTCAATTCTATCAATCAGTAGAAAGGGAGAAATCATATGAATCTGATAGGGTTACTCCGAGGATGTGATGTGATCGTGGGTTGTGTGCATTGTGTGTATGTGTGTGCTTTATGTGAGCATGTGTGTATGTGCATGTGTATGTGTGTGTGAAGCACAGGACCTAACTATAGTCACTCAGTGAATGACAGCTAATGTTATTTGTCAGATAAAGACACCTTCTAAAATGTTGTAGCTTCCTTTAGGGTTGCTTCACTTTTGTAATTGACTCATTTTTCTTACTGAAAAAAAAAATCCTTCCTGAAAGCTGTGTTAATCAGCTTGGACTGATATACCAAAATACCATTAACTGGGTGGCTTAAACAACATAAATTTATTCTCATTATTCTGGAAGCCAGGATGTCCAAGTCCATGATCAAGGTTCTGGCACAGAGTTCAGTTCCTGATGAGATCCTCTTCCAGGCTTGTCAAAGCCACGTTCTCACGGTGTGCCCCCATGGCAGATCTCTCTCTTTCTCCCTCTCTACCCACTTCTTATAAAGGTGCAGTCCTATTAGGTTAGAGCTTCACTCTTATGACCTCATTTAACCTTAATTAATGCTTAAAAGTCCTGTCTAAATCATGGTCATTGAAGGTTATGTTTTCAGCATATGCATTTTAGGAGAACACAATCCCATCCATAGCCAAGCCATGCTATCTCAGGAAAGGACATCCTTGATGAGGGCAGTGAGTCATTCCAAATTTGGAGACCTTTGATTCTTGTTTCTGGTGTGTCTCTTTCTGATTATTATATGATTCATTTCCTCTTTGTTCTACCAATTAAGGAGAGAAAAGGGGGTATTAGGACCTTGAGATCTTAATATAAAATTGTGTTTGTATGCATAAGCACAATACATGAATTACTTACTTTGATGAAATTCTATGAGGCTTGGGGAACTGTGACATTAGAAAATAGATTTTGGATGGGTTAGAGGGGATGAAACTTAGATATTCAGAGAAGGATTTTGTTTTACTACTGGTTTGATGCTTGGGGTAAAAAAGAGTTTCCACCACCTGGGTGTTAGTCTCTGCATGTCAAGTGGAGAGAGTAGTTCTAAGCACAGACCATTTTCCCCTTCTCATTCAACTCAAAATGTTTCATTCATATATCAGAAAATATTTGGCTAATGTATTGGAACCTCTAAGACCAGCTTTTATAGAAGGAAAGCACTTTGGACAATCCCTAGCATCTTCATTTCTCTGTTGAGTCCTCACTTTCCCACTTTTCTCATCTTCATCTTGCTTTCTACTCTCAATCCAGATTCTCTCACTCTACATATTATATCCGATGCAGTAGATATGGACACTTTTTTGTCTTTAAAAAATCTTTCATACTCTCTGTCTCAGAGTGGATGTAGCACCCTCTCTCAGTTCCAAAACTTTGTCTCCCTGTGACCTAGGATGAATCTCTATGTCTTAGTTTCCTCATCTGGGTGTCTACCCAATAGGGTTACTATTACAGTGAAATGAGGTGATATATAGAAAGACTTAAAACAGTGCTTGGTAAGCAGTGTTATTTCTACTTCTCCAAATTTAAATTTTATTTTCTCACATTGAAATTAAAATTCTCCAAAACTCTGCAGTGCAATACAGTGGGTGGCTCTGTAAGCTGAACTCAAGTTTACCTTCAGCAATGGTAGTGGGCCTATTGGAGAAGAAAGAGGAAATGGGAAGGCACTAAGTAAGACACATATATCAACTCCCATAACTCTAAACAGCCCAGTGAAGGTAGATTTAGACTTCCTAATTTTATAAATAGGAAACCAAGATAAAATCAGACTTTGATCCCAGGTCTTTGTGATCCCTGAATCCAAGCCTTTTTTACTGTCCATAATTGTGACTTTTGGCTGAAGTAGAAAAATAAAAGCAAACATGACTATGGGCTTGCATCCTTGGTGTGTTCTTCAAGTTTGTTTCCTGAGAGCCAGACTATTGTTGACCACATTTCCAGCTCATATACACTAAGTTAGTGGCCCAGCCCTTAAATAACTTATTAGTAACTTTAAGAAGTGATTTTTTAAATAATTAAGGTTAATGTTTCAGCTATTTTTATGACTCTCTTGAACTTCTTCACATCATTTCTTCTTTAAAGAGACCTGTAATTCAAATGTTTCAGGTGTAGTTTCATAATGAAGGTTCATCAAGTGTTCCTGGAGGCAAATTAAGCATTATTTTTTGACCCTCTATTGGAACTTTTAATAATGAAATAATTAATACATTATTATTGTTAGTTTATGAAATAATTTAATTAGCTGGTATAAATTAATGATAATACTTACATATGTAAATTTATAATCAAAGTATCCTTTCTTTTTTCAGATTTTATTTCTGATTTTTTAGACAATTTTGTGTCCCTGAAGAAAAGAGGCCCATTGCTGTAAACTTTCTATATTTATTTTTCATAACTCAGTGTCTTCTGAAATACATGTGTGTTTTCTAGAATTTAGAAAGTTGACAAGGCAGTAATATCTTGTTTTAAATAACTTTTTATCTAAATGATGAGAAAGGATAGATATTTGATGCGACTAACTGAGGAAATTGATCTTACTCGTTTGTTTTCTGGTACCTGGTCAAAATGGGCACTGTGCAGAGATAAGGAGCATTCTGGCTTTTGATTAGAACAGATTCAAGTTGGAATCACAGCTCTCTGTTACTTTGGAAAAATACCATATTTTGGAGCTTCTCTTTCCTAAAATATAGCAGGAAAAATATCTAGTTCATAGAAGTTAACAAAAATGAATCAAGATAATAATAGTAAAGTGTATAAACATATTTCTGGCTCTTATACATACTCATTAAATGTCATTCTTCAATTTTTGCTAATTGTTCTTGTGAGCTAAACTCCTGACCTGACACCCACTTTCTACTACTGCTCCTGATGGAAGGAGGCTTGAATTATCCACTTGTGCAGTCTAAGACAACAGGCTGAGCACACTGCCCTGACCTCCTGCCATTTTTCTTTGAGTCACACTGATTACAGGGAAGGTTGGCCTGTAGTTTGGGAATGTACATTTAATTCAGTCCATGCAGCTGCACATCTAAGTGATATTTTCCATTTCACTTTGACAGGCAATAAATTTACTATTTGACTTCCTCTGTCTACCACTCTGTCCAGAAAAGTATCCAGCCATGTAATAGGAAAAATTGAGACATTTATTGAAGAATATATAAGATACAAGAAACATTGTACATAAAATAATGATTCCTCAGTCCCCTTCAAAGTAGGCACCTTGGGACCTCACACAGTTCTCTAGTGTTTCTTCCACTGTTTAAAACACTGCAAAATCCTTTTGGAATCATCATCAGCAACCCTGTCACATTTCCCTAAAGCTCAATGACAGTCTGAAATATCTTCCCTTTCAAACATGATTTTAGTTTGGGGAAAAGCCAGAAATGCAGGGCACCATATCTGGGCTAAATCACCTTGGTGATTTGATGTTTTGCAAAAAACTGCATGAGATGTTATGCATGAGCAGGCACATTGTTGTGATGAAGCAGTCAGTCACCAGCTGCCCATAGCTGTGGCTGCTTTCGTCATATTGTATCTCTCAACTGACAAAGAACATTGAGATAGTGATCCTTATTAATTATTTGGCCTAGACAGGCGTACTCAGGATAGACAACACCTTCTGAATCAAAGAAAACAGTTAGTATGGCCTTGATCCTGCTATGACTTTGCCATGGCTTCCTCAGGTGTGGAGAACCAGGCAACTTCTGTTGGGATGACTGGGCCTTTGTTTCTGGGTCACAGCCATAGGCCCATGATTCACCTCTGTTTATGACCTTCTTGAGGAAATATGGTATTGGTAGTAGTTTGAATCAAATCATTAGCAACTGCAGCATGATGTTCCTTTTGCTCTGGTAGCAGAAGCCACAGATTGCATTTTGCCACCACATATTTCATGCCAAAATCCTGCATCAAAATCTCAGTCACAATATTATTTGGAACCCCCTGATTAGCTTCTAGTTCTTGCACTGTCAGTCACCGATCTTTGTTGATTGCAGCCTGTACACATTCAGCATTCTCAGGTGTGCTGCTCATTGTAGGCCTTCCAGAATATGGATCATTTTCAGCAGGTTCTCAACCACTTTCAAAGCATTTGTGCTATACTTTTATTTGTGCTGCACTCATTGCATTGTCCCTGAAAGCCTTCTGAATCATCTGAATAGTTTTCACAGAGGAATGTTCAAGCTTAATGCAAAATTGGACGCAGATTCATTGCTCTACTTGCCCAGTCATTTTGAATGCAGTGGCCACACAGTACACATGCTCACTCATTGGGGTCTACTGCCGCCACTGACTAGTACAGTGAAGTTGTCATTGTTCTCATATGTGCATTCCAGTCCACTCTCCTTGGCTGCCAGGTTACATTAATGTCCCACAAATCATTCTTGTTATATTAGTAATGAATGAACTTTTTCTAGACAGACCTCATATATTCCTCATTTGGCCCAAGCCCTGTAGAAAGTAAGGTATTGTCAAACCACTTAAAACATCACATATGAATGATGAAAATGGCTTACAATACTCGATTAAAAATATGACCATCTTGAGAGAACAGACAAGTGATTTTTGTACAGGAATTTGTGAATCATTACAAAAGTTCAAGAAGATTTTTAGTTTATAGTGAAATAGTTCATGGCCTAAAATTTCATCATCAAAGTTTTTATTCCCTTAGAGTTCTCTCTTGTTGTTTCTTTTAATAAATGCAAATATCATGAGAAGGGATTAAAACTTTAAATCACAGTTTCCTAAGCATTATAAATACTTTCCTTTTCAACTTGGAATACTGAAAGAATCTTGGATGCTTAGAGAGATAGTACTTTTGGAAGACAGAAAGATAGAAAAAAGAGCAAGGGCACCTGAAATTGAGTTTTATCTAGTACATAATATTGCTCAAGGTCAGTCTAATGGAACCTTTTACACAGTTCCCAAAAGAAAATTCACACACAATAATCACTTGTGAGCTGAAGAATAAACATTTTTATACAACTGCTCAGTGGAAATACAAATATTTACACTGTTATTAAATTATGAGGAATTGCTTGCTTGAAATGGTACTCCCATTTTATTTGTGCTTTTGAGTATGAAAAGAGAAACTGGCCCATGCATATAATGTTATTGTGCAATCTTTACTTGATTGTATTATAACAGCTGTAAATAAGATGAAAAGTTTGAATTAAAATTATGATGGTAATTCTTTAATTAATGAAATATTAAGGTACCTTTTATACTTCAAATATTTATTTGTAATGATAAAGTATATACTGTTTAAGAGCCTTAATTCATGGAATGAGGTGTTCTTCCCAATAACAATTATATGTCTTTATAAAGTTAATATTAAAAGCTATCTTGCTTATGTATGATCAAGTGCTTCTTTATAGTTAATGAGCTCATGAACTTTACTTCATAAATAAAAATGACGTCTAATGCATTTGTATTGTTTTAAAGGATGCCCTGATGTGAGATGGAACTTTCAAACCACTGAAGCAAAGCTCTTTTAGCAAGGTGATCTGTCATCCTATCAGTTTTTTGTTTTGACAGTTACAGACAATGATAATGTTGAGTCTAGCATTGAATTATTCTATTTTGATCCCAAAATGAAGTCTTATATTTATGGTCCTTGAAAAATGAGATGTCTAAAAAGACAGCCCTTCAGTAAAAATTTACAAGTGTGCAGCATAGCTGGGCTTTGCTGAGAGAGAATGCAGTTCACTGTCAGAAAGTTTATGTAAGGATTAATTAAGACCTGTGTGATTCCAAGTCTGGAAAATACTTCTCCTTTGTTTTTGAGGGGGCAACAAATAGAATGATAGATGCCAAATAACTTTTATTTTTATAATAACATTAAATTGTATTTTATACTATGAAAACTATTCCAGTTGACCCTGATTGCAACTCTGAGAAAACTTTAGCATTCTCACTAAATATGCAGGGTCTGCCATATTTAGCAAGAGGTAAATATTTTTAAATTTCTAAATGGACTTGCTGGCACCTAAATGTTCTTTTAATATAACTTAGTTCATACACTTGTTTAATTAAGGTCAAACAAAAATATTCTGTCCAAGGACCCAGATCAAGAGCTTTGGAGGAAATTATAAAAGAAAAGCAATGATGCAAAAATTGGTGGAACACTCTCTTCCAGACCAGCCAGTGACATTCCCAGAATTCCAGGTTTTGGTAAAGGAGATCACCATGGCTTCCTACAGTTCCTGGAGGCACTGATTTTATTCAGCTCTACAGATATTTTTTGAGGACTTACATATCAGGTACACTGAGAAGCAGACAATAGTTATAAAATTGTAACCCTATTCATCAGACATTTTAAAAAACACCATCAAATTTGGATCACCAGAAGGTCACTTGCCAAATAAAAGAATCATTTTCATTAACATATTTTACATTGTAAGAGTACACCAAATATGTTATACATATTATTTATTATTGCCTTTACTACAAAAATGTTGTCATAGATTTGCTTTTCTTGAGAAATTTGTGTGTTTTTTACTTTTAGTTAAGGAGAAATATGTAACTGCTTCTACTTGGGCTCAGGCTAAAGGGGAGTACAGACTAAAAGTAAAAAGTGGCTGAAATTCTCAAATTTTTCTTTTCTCTGAGCTTCACTAGAAATTTTTATATTTTAATACAATTTTAGATTATAATATTTTTACATTAGGTGATTTTGGCAAACATACTATACAGCTTCTGATTATGTTGGCCTTTTAAAATCTTATTTATTTATTTACTTACTTACTTACTTATTTATTTAATTCTGTGTAAGCTGTTAGAGTTGTTCCCACTTTTCTCCCCTTCCCCTCCCTTGCCCAGCCCTATGATGATAGTTTTGACTACACTAAGCATGTAAGCATGTACACGTTTTTATTGTGAATTATGTGAAACTTTTTAGAAATAGGTGAGATATAAATACACAAAATAAAACATAATATAATATAGGAAGTGGCCAGTTCCAAATGGACTCAGCCCACTTGCAGGGCATAAGATAAGCACACAGGTAGAAATTCATATATCATATAAACATTTAAAAGTTACAAATCAAGCTCATAAACATGTATGTGTATATACATACATATATAGGCATACATGTATAATCTTCCTTTATACATCATATTTTCATATCAACAAAGTATGTGTATATAACGGAAAGCCTGAAAAATACCAAAGAAAACTGAATTTTAATTATTTTATTGTTGTTCAATCACAGTTGTCTGTGTTTTTCCCGCTCTACTCCCCTCCCACTCCAGCCAAACCTCCCTCCCTCCCTTGCTTCCTCCTTCCCACTTGGTTTTGTCCATGTGTCCTTCATAATAGTTCCTGAAAACACTTCTCCCCGTTGTCTCCTCTCCCCTTCCCTCTAATTACTGTCAAATTGTTCTTAATTTCATTGTCTCTGGTTGTATTTTGCTTGCTTTTTTCTGTTATTGATTAACTTCCAGTTAAAGATGAGATCATATGGTATTTGTCCCTCATCATCTGTCTTATTTCACTTAGCATAATGTACTCCAGATCCATCCATGTTGTCTCAAAGGGTAGGAACTCCTTTCTTTCTGCTGCATAGTATTCCATTGTGTAAATATATCATAGTGTTTTGCTCCACTTATTTGCTGATGGGCACTTAGGTTGATTCCAGCACTTAGGTTGCTTCCACCGCTTAGCTATTATAAATTATGCTGCTATGAACATTCAGGTGCATAGATTCTTTTGGTTGGTGTTTCAGGGCTCTTAAGATATAATCCCAGCAGTGGAAGTGCCAGGTCAAAAGGCAGTTTCACTTTTAGTTTTCTGAGGAAATTCCATACCGTTATCCACAGTTGTTGCACCAGTCTGTGTTCCCACCAACAGTGCACTAGGGTTCCCTTTTCTCTGTATCTTCTCCAACACTTGTTTGTTCCTTTGTTCCTGATGGCCATTCTGACCAGTGTGAAGTAGTATGTCATTGTGGTTTTAATTTGCATCTCTCTGATGGCTAGTGATGCTGAGCATCTTTTCATATGCCTCTGGGCCCTCTGTATGTCCTCCTTGGAGTAGTGTCTAAGTCTTTTGCCCATTTTTTAATTGTTTTTTTTTTTTGTCTTCCTGGAGTTGAGTCCTGTGAGTTCTTTATATATTTTGGAGATCAAACCCTTGTCTGAGGTATCATTGGCAAATATGTTTTCCCATAAAGTTGGTTCTCTTTTCAATTTAATGCTGTTTTCTTTAGCTGTACAGAAGCTTTTTAATTTGATGAGATCCCATTTGTTTATTCTTTCCTTTATGTCCCTTGCTTTAGGGGATGTAACAGTGAAGATGTTGCTGCATGGAATGTCTGATATTTTCCTGCCAATGAAAGAAAACTGAATTTAACTGTTATTTATTATACATGCCTGAGTGTTCTGTTGGTGGGCTAGCAGAGTTCAGATGAATAATAAATAACAATTTATTTATTTTCTTATCTTCATTTTAGCAAGAACACTATATTACATTTAACATTTCATTTTAATTATTGAATTCAATACATTAAAGAAGAAAGTGTAATTGGGTTGAAAGTGTATAAACTTGAATATGTATTCACAAAATGTAAATTAAGTGTAAAATTTACATGTTTATGTATACTTCCAGTAAACTATTTTTAACTGCTTAAAATAGTTAAAAATTAAAATTAAAATGTAAATTACAAGTAAAACCTACTAAACTTTTACACAAAATTAATTTAGAAATCTTATGTAAGTTTTTGAAAGTTTTAATTAAATATTATTAGTTTATAAGGTTATTATAGGACTATAGGCATTCATAAAAGTAAGCTAATCAGTTAGTGTTCAATGTTTATCTAGTTGCCAATATAAAAAATTAATATTATTCTTTGCAAAATATATCTAGAATTGCATATATATGTGTATATATCATATAGTTTTTGAGTTAATGTTTCAGTATGTTCCTAAGCCTCAATGTGTGTCCATTGTGAATACCTTGGTAACTTGTGGGAACACAAGGGAAGCAAGACAATGGGTACCCAGTGTTCCTGGGAGATGATAGTGTTGCACACTCAGACTTCACCTTATCTGAGAAGAAAGGCTTGGCACGTTAATGTATGTCTGCTCTTTTCCTGTCTTCCCCTGTTCAGACCATTCCTTCCTTATTCAGTGGTGTTTGTTCTGATGGGGAGAGTGGCACATCTACAAGCCTTCGAAGCACACAGGCACAGCAATCTTTTGCAAGACACAGGGCACACAATGAGGGGCAGTGTTAGTCAAGTGAATGGATCATTAAGGTCGTAAAAAGTGATGCCAGCACAGAGCACTGATACCAAGTGACCGATATGTCCAGGAGTACTAACCCATTTATTGTTTATTGGTTTTGTCCTATAGGTCATTTCCTATAATGTGTGGCCTGGTGCAGGGACCCTCTTGGCTGGACAGAAATCCTCCTGCCCCCTTGTCATGCTGGCAGTGACCCCCACTGTTGTTTTGGAGATGTTTTGTTGAACTAACTGACACCTGAGTTACCCCTTCCTCCAACATACCTCTCATGGAAATGGTTTCATGGAGAATGATGTTTAACCATAATCAAAATATTGGAAATAGCCTAAATTGTGTTTTTGGAATCTCAGTTATGGGTAGAAGTAAAAAATGCAGATTAAAAAAAAGGATGAGGTAAACCTAGGTTTTATTGAGCTGGAAAAGCTTCCAAGGTATATTTTTGAGTTATGAAAGCAAGTTATAAAATGACATATGTAACTTTATTTAAAAAAGCAAAACCAAGTAGTATATCTAAATACATGTATATAAATGCCAGCAAAGTTGCTGGAAGAGTATCAAATCACTGCTAGTCTTTTATAAATTAGAAAAAGAACAACTTTCTCTGGGCAGCTACAACCTCACCATAAGCACATATCTCAGAGTATGGGCACACGCAGAATTTCTACTCCACCTCCCCACCTCTTCAGAGGTTTGGAAACTACTACCGGTGTCATGATGGTGACCACTGGGAAGGTTCCTGGAATTTGCGGGAAGATACTTAAGAAGTACTTTTGCTTTAACTCTATTATTTGAATATTTTTATAAACTATTACTGTAGTTTAGATAAAGTGAAATCAAACTATTTTGACCTCCCCAATGACTAGGGAAATCTATGACAGAATAGGCTTAAAAGAGGCTTAGAATTCCCAAGCACTGTTTTTTTCAACCCCCATTATTTCCATTTTACCACTAATTCTTGATTCTCCTTTTCTCTTTTTGTCTACCTGTTTCAGAGACTGGACTTCTCTCTCATATGTAGCTAGTCTCCCTACCTTAGGAGAAAGAATCGTTACAGTCATCTCCCTTTGTTTGTTGCCACTCAGAAGTTCTGAGGGGTTGAGACCTTTTACTCATGGATGTCATCTCAGCAGATTTCAGCATCTTAGCTCTGGTTTCACAGGCTTGACCGGAGACAAGATAGTCTCTTGATTTAGAAGGCTGCAGATTTATTAGTTGGTAATGATTCATTTTGCCTCCTGTCTCTAAGATGTTCCTAGAACTCCAAATAGCTGATAGGCTTTTTCTTCATTTTTTAACAGAACTAAACTGAAGAAATTCTTCATAGCCTGGAAAAAAACAAAATCCTCTCAAAGTATTTGACCACTCAAGACCCAAATATGCTCTGGGTAAGTGGAGAGTAAAATGCCATACAGCCGTACAACGTACACAGCAACTAGGAATATAGGTTTTGTGTTGATATATTCTGATTCCTTTATTTCAGCAAAGACATATATCTCATCAAAGCAGATGTAAAAAATAAAAAGTGGAAAAGATTTTCTTGTGGATAAAGCCCAGTATTTCTACACAAAGTCCACTAAATAAAACTCTTTTGTTTTATTCCTTTAAGGACACAAAAATCAAAGCCCATGATTAATATGTGTTGTGCCCATTTGGAAATCTCCCTTTATCAGACAGATGTCTGGAGCAGACTAGTAACCAGATTTGTCATTCATACTTAAGGAAATGACCACTTGCTATAAATGGTCCTTTCAGAATGAGACCCATTTAAGTATCCAGCAGCTGCTGCCTTACACAGTTGTTTTCTACTATAGCCTGGGCCAGATGAGACCAAATTACATATGTTCTAATTACTCTGGTCATGTTATCTAGTATAGCTAGTATTTCATTTACTAAAGATTTATTTGCTAAGTGAAAACTACAACCCTGGTGCCATGAGACTACAATGTCTTCCCTGTGAGAACAAACCTACACACCAAAATGACTCTCAGGAGCCTGAGATGCATAATTTGGATATATCTCCATTAAACACTTCTCCCCTCTATCCCATAATATAATGAATATTGCAGGTCTCATGGCTCCTTTTAAGAGAATTAGAAGCTGTGAGTCATTTGGGTATCATCAGAACAAGCTCTCCTAATGCAAAATGACTCAATTTCGGAGATTGCTATCTGGCAGAATTCTGAGATATTGAGACCTGAAAGCCAGCACTTAATCTGATTTAGGGTCTCTTAAAATATTCTTCAAACTTGACTAAACATTATTTTGGTAGAAAAAAATTGAGACTTATTTTAGGAACCAGCCACTGTCTGAACTGTCTTAGCTGTGTTATTGATTTCATTTGAGAAATTGCATTTAATTTGGAAACCTATGGACAAACAAGCTAATGAAGATATATGACTGTGCTGAGTAAAATAATATGTGGAGCAAAGATAATATAAAAATTTTTGAATAGATATGCTGTCGTTCTACTCTAGTGTTCTTGTATTAGGACTTTGTCTATTAAACTACCTACATACTTTATGGGGATTTTAGTAGGAATGAAAATAAAGGGTTTTTTAAAAAGATTTTACTTATTTATTTTGTAAAGAGAGGAGAAAGGACAGAAGAAGTGGGAGAGAAACATCAATGTATGGTTGCCTCTCATACACCCGCTACTGGGGACCTGGCCCACATGTACTCCAACTGGGAATTGAACCAGTGAACCTTTGGTTCACAAGCTGGTGCTCAATCCACTGAGCCACACCAGCCAGGGCTGAAAGGAAAATATTAACTGGTCTCATAATAGTGTTAGGCTTATAAAAGTTAACCCAGCAAAGTAATAGCCTTTCAAAATGGAGAAACTAAAATGTTTCCAGTGTGGTGTTGTGTCATGTTGTTTGAACTTATTTCTGAATTGAAGAAACATAATGTAGCAACAGGGTGGCTCATGATTAGTTTTGGTAGAATAGGACATAGGGCAAATTTATAAAACTCTCAAACAGGGATGGAAATGAGCAAGACAAATCAAACCTTCAAGTTTCATTAGGAAATGGTGAGGAAACACCAGATTTTCAACAGCATTAATAGTGCCCTTCAATGTTCAGCAAGAGTCTTAGTAAAACTTGTAAATGGTTAACTTTGCACATCAACTTATGTTTCAGTTTGAATAGGATTTTGTAATTCCATAGTCATGTATTGAGAACGACTATGTGCAACTTGCCCACCCAATTTCCCCATCCAGACTAATTCCCCAGGATTTTATACAATCAAATTGGACTCCCCTGTTTCCATTGGAAAGATCTTTGTCACCTGCATGTAGGAGCTGCAAAAAGAGCTTGTACTAAAAAGTGATGTATGGCATAGCAAAACTGTTTTACTATGCAGTCATAAAGATGAGCTGCTATGACATCTATCCCTAAATATCTTATCTGCTGCTACATTTAATATTTTTTTAGAAAATAAGAACAGATAAAATACCAAATCAATGAGCTCTTTTCCATTGGCTTTTGGGTAATAGACTCGATAACATGAACTAATATTAACAGAAAGTTTTGAAGAAAGTGAAAAGAAGGAGAGTCACAATGTCAGAATACAGGCAAAACAACTCATTCAATGTGAAGACTGCAAAAATGAATACTTTTGGAAAATGTGATTGACAGTTTTACTTCAGTAAGTTCTATATCTCTAACTGTGTCTGGTTTGCTCATTTTTGCAGGTTTAATCCTTAGGTTGAACACAAAAGGTTTTTCCTATCATTTCTGTTTATAAAAGATATTAATTGGGACTAGATTATCATTGTAGGAGATAGGACTATCTGGACTGAAAATTGTGATGATAATAATTCACATTGAAATTAGAATGTTAAACTAGCTACAGGACACTGAAGCATTGCTGAAACTCCAGTTGATGATAAACTCATTTAAAACCATGAGTATGATTAATTTTAGATGATCTACTTGGCTACTATAAAATAGACACACACAAAACCAGTTTTCAGCTGGAAGGAAACTTAAATTTTTTAAATATTTTATTTATTTATTTTTAGAGAAAAGGGAAGGGAGGGAGAGAGAGAGGGAGAGAAATGTCAATGTGTGGTTGCCTCTTGTGTACCGCATATGGGGGACCTGGCCCACAACCCAGGCATGTGCCCTGACTGGGAATCAAACTGGCAATCCTTTGGTTCCCAGGCAGGCACTCAACCTACCGAGCCTCCCCAGGCAAGAAAGGAAACTTAAAATTTAAACTAAGATATCCTACGTCAAGTGATTGATGCCCAAGAAATTAAGTGACTTGCAAATTCCACTTTGCTACTTAGTGCCAGTTCCAATATTAAAACACAAGACTTCCTTTCTTTGATCTATTTTTCTTTGTTTGATATCCACATTCTTTTACCTTACCAGTAGCCATATTTGAAATTAACTTCAACTAGAAGTTATGAACAAGTAACTGGGTAAATATGTGCTCTTCAGAAACTCCTATAGTACTTGTAAAACCATGCCTGGCCCTCAGGAGCCAATCTCAAATATCTGGCCCATGTTGGTCATGGATAATAGTCTATAACTTCTATTTTTAAATAGTGAATGTAAAACTAATGTCAGAATCAGTGGGCCAGAGCAGGTAAAGTTAGTACTCCATTAGTGTTCTAGCAATTAAAAACATTGAACATATGTCTATAGAGTATATGTACATATTTACTTATATAAAACAAGTTATATTGCTAATGAGGACATAAAGATAATTCAATTATATTGCAAAAATAATACTGCATTCAAAAATGTTGATAATAAGTTACTATGATTTTTTAAATAGGTACTCAACTTTCTCACACTACTGATGTGTTGTCTGAACATATGACTATTAAAAGTACCCCTGAATGCAATAAGAGTTAAGTGATTTTTACGAATAAAGCGCTTCCCAGATAATATAAGGATAAAGGAGTTCATCATCACCAAACCATTATTATATGAAGTGTTATAGGGACTTATTTAAGAAAAAGATCAAAACTATAAACATTAAAATGGCAATAAGTACATAACTATCAACAACTGAATCTAAAAAACAAACTAAGCAAACAAACGGAACAGAAACAGAATTATAGATATGGAGAACATCATGATGGTAAGCAGTTGGGAAGGGGGCCTGGGGAAATGAGGGAAAAGGTAAAGGGATTAAAAAGTACAAATTGGCAGATACAGGCAGAAGAATGTTAAGAACAAGGATAGAAAATGGAGTTGCCAAAGAATTTATATGCATGAGCCATGGACATGAACACAGAAGAGGGATTGCTGGAAGGAGTGAAGGGTGCTGGATGGAATGTAGCAAAGGGGAAAAATTGGAACAACTGTGATGGCATAATCAGTAAAATATAATACAAAATTAAAAAATAAAGAATTTTAAGGGAATTGATAGGTAATGGTTTTTGTAAATATTTTTTTGCCTTTTCATACTGAATTTTCTGATACGACACTGGTCAACAAAGTTTTCCAGGTTTCAAGTGTACAATTAATTCCACAACACATCATCTGTACTCCATATTGTGGTATTGTGTGTTCACAACTCCAAGTCAAGCCTCCTTCCGTTACCATGATCCCTTCTTTACCCTCTTCCACTTCCCCGCACCACCACTCTCCTTGGCAATCACCAAGTTGTCATTCATGCCCACGAGTTCCCTCTCTGTCTCTTCTCTGTCTTCTCTCTCTGTCGCTGACTCTCTTTCTCTCTCTTTCTCTCCATTTTTCCACATGCCCCAGGCAGCCCCGCCCCACCCTGCCCCCTCAGCGTGCTCTCTGGACAACTGTTCCTGGGACAAAACTATCCATGGTGCTGAAAACAGTTCTGCATAGACATATTGCTTTCTCTCATGCCCCCTCCCTTCACCTCCTTTTTCCTTCAGAACAACATTCTGGAGCAGTAGAAGCAGACATTAAAGATAAAACGAATAATAGCATTAATTCCTGGCCTCAAATCATCAGACACTTGGTTTCTTTCCAGGAAATACTTGGGAATAGTTTGTGTTATTGGCTGTACAAAACAAGAGGGGATGAAATGTGTAAGTTTGTGCTCACGTGGTATTTATCCATTTCAGTAGGGAAAGGACCTGAAAGGCACTGTGGGTAAAAGAGGAGTCCTGGCCATCCTGACAAATAGCCAGAATATGATTGAGAGTTATGAATTTCTTTGCAGAATCTTTGAAGAACCTTTGGAGTTTTATAATGGGAGCAATGGCATCCTAAGTAAATCACTGTTCTGCAACTAGGCAACAGATCATGTCATTTCTCCTCCTTTACACTGCTTTTCTTCCTCCTACCCATCTTCCCACTCTCTCCTCACCTTCTCATGGCCATTATTCGGGACTCTCAATTTGAGTATAGTTTAAAGAACTGTCAGTATTTTTTCCTTGTTTCTCCTTGGTGATCAGGATTTTCTTTAGAATCATTTGTATTTTAAGTCAGGGTCAGTCCATAACATTGTGGTCTGTAAGCTAGAGTGACAAAGGTCACTTTGATGTGTACTCAATGGGACCACATCATCAGGAAAGTGTAACATAACTGTAGGCTCAGCATAGGTATAGTGGGGGCATTTGCTGATTTGGCAATCATTATAAAAGTCCAAACCTCAAAAAGATTTCAAATAAAATATGACTTTCCACCTGGTAGAGATAAACAGAGTTTGTCCACCTGTTTCCCCTAGATGCTGCAACTATGAAGAGGTTGCCTTAGCTCCTGGTAACAGATGTTTTTCTGAACAATTTGAAGCAGTCTACTTACTGCTCTTTCTTCCACAAAAATAATTGCCTGTGAGGTTTCAGAATGTGCAATGGCTATGAGATCATACCCAAAGGAAGGACTGTGACTCCAAGATCAGCATGAAATAGCAACTGCAATAAATGATGTCTTAAGGAGTTGTGAATTTATTTGTCAGCAGGTGTCCTTAATCCAGAAGGGTTTGAGATAGGAAACAGAAAGTATAGTTAGTGTAACAGAAATTTGTTTGCAAATAAAATACTTTTCCAAGTATTTATTCAGAACTGGTTAATTTTTAACATATTATTGGTTCTGATAGAAGCTGTTGGTCTCTGAGGAAAAAGAAACTGATGAAAATGATGGTATCAAAAACTATTTTTATGGCATTGTTTCAGTGAAGTAGTTCAAAGATGGAAGGATGGGAACACAATGAGATGGATGAGAGCAAATGTGTCCACCTTTCCAGAGGGCAGAGAACTATAATGACAGATTTCTGGGTCATTCACATGGGTATCTGGCTTGCCACACTGTATTTAGAATCACAATAGTAGTCAAGGGACACATTGATTCACTTTGCTGTATCACAAGTTGGCCTCACATCCTATTAATTTCAGCCGGCATCTGTCAAACACTGGATTGTTTCCAGCACAAGTCTGGGTACCTTCATCAGATGAAGGGTTTGCTTTTCTTTTCTTTGGGATACAGGAACTTTGTAAGATAGACATACACTAACTAAAGATCAATCCTAAAGCACCAAATAAGCATACTTGGGAGAGTGAGTGGGTTGAATGTGTTGTATGAATTGAATCCAAAGTAAGGAAATGCCATTTTTGGGTACAGGCAGTTAGGGAAGGCTGTCTGGAAAAAATGGGCATACGTTTTTATTTTATTAAGTATTTAATATATTAATAATCCCAATACAAGTAGCATTTAGTCAAAATGTGATAATTAGAAATTTATAGCCATCAGAGTCTGTCATGGGATAAGCTGAGTGAAGGTATAAATATAATAATAAATGACTTAGATGTTTTCTATTTTTTTGCATAGACATTAATTATTATATTTTTAAACATCTTTCTACTCTTCCAATTAAAATTCACTAAGTGATTTTTGGGTTGAAATGAGTTATACTAAGTATATGGAATCTTTCATAGGTAAGGAATGGCATAAAATTACTGTAGGTAAGAAATCTTTTTTTCCCTCTGATACTCATTGTTAGAAACCAAGCTAATATTTTTCAAAGATGTCCTTCTTTTATTTGAGAATTGTACATATATAGCCAAGTAATAGTAATTACTTGATTTCAGTAAAACCTAATTGTGTGTTTGAGCAGGGCACAATGGTAAATAAAATTCAATTTGCACATCAGAGACCAAGAAAGTAAAACACCAAACCTGCATAAATTCTGTCTTGCTCATTTAAAAAGTAAAATGAGCAGTGATATTTATTTATAATGTATTCTACTGTTTTAAAATAATATCAACTTTATCAGATTGCCTATAATATTCTAGTCACTAATATTGGACTCCTCTATTGAGACTTGTTAGACATAGTTGAAGTTTAGTAATTAGGATATCTTTAAAAAATTGTAGTAAAGAGACAATAATTTTCACACTCATATTTATAGGAGCTCAGGCTCCTATGAATGAGGCTGTGTTGATGCCACCAATGTGAACTTAAAACTTCAAACAGTCATTTGTCTCAATAGTTCTTAGTGTACTTAAGGAAAGAAGGCCCTTAGTAGCCTTTTACAAATGTTATTTTATTTATGCACTAATTATATTTAATATAATCACTTGGTTGTTTTCTTAATGCATGTATCTACATTGGATAGTAAGCTACCTGAAGGAAGAGACTTTGTCTATCTTTTGCACTTCAGTATTCTTGGACTATTAATTAGATATTATCAATATTGCCATTAATACTGTGTAAACAAGTCATCTCAAACACAATGGCTTAAACTTTAACTATTTAGTCTCACAGATCTGTGGATCAGCTGGAGTATTTCTTCTTTAGGCTGTGGGTTTGGGAGGTTCTCCTTTCCAGTATAGTTCTGCATGTCTAGATATTGCTCCTCATTCCTCTCATCCTCCTTTAGGGACTTGTTTCTCTCACAGCAATGCAAGGAATCAGAACCCAAATACTCTGACTTCCAGCCACATACTTTAGCTAAATCAAGTTCCCGCTCAGTCAGTGGGGAAGTACAATGTTCCCATTTGAGGCCATAGCAAGGGTGTGGATGAGAGGTATTGAGGCCATTTTCCTCAGTGTGGTACCCTCCCTGTGCCCGTGCCTGTAGCAGAACATTTCAGTATGATTTTGATTTTTTTTTCAGCAAGAAATGGAGCATGTTTCTCTACTTCTTGAATCTGGTTGGATTGATGACTTACTTTGCCAAAAGATTGTATCAGAATTCACTGTGCCAGTTTCTAGCCCAGACTTCCGTGGGCTTTGAATGTTTTACTCTCTCTGGAACTTTGTTCCTGTTATATCAATAAGCATGAGGCAGTCTTTTGGATGACGGAGGACATGTGGCTCAGTCACCACCATTACCCCAGGCAGGCAACTACCAGACAGGTGATTAAGGCTGTCTTAGACTTCTCAGTTTTCAGACAGCATACAAACTGTCCACAAATGCATGAACAAGCTGTTTTATGACCAAAAAAGCCTGGCACAAATCAGGAGTGCCCAGAAGACCCATAGACCAATGAACAAAATTAAATTCTTACTGTTTTAAACCAATAAATTTGGTAATATTTTTATTTTACACTAAAAGAATTAATAAGTATGACCACATTCAAAAGCTAGCATGGCACAGAGTAGGGAATGACTATAGAATTAATAATGGAACTCTCTAAGTTTCATATTATAGAAACCATGAACTCTTTCCTTGGGAAGATGAAGACATCTACAAAGAAGAATGTTGTGTAAGATATCAGGGAAGTCATAGACCACCTGGGCCTGTCTATGAAATCCAGTGAATTATTATGTACTTGACCAAGCCATCTGACTGCCTGGGTAGCTTTTGTAAGATTTGACCTCACAACCTGGAAACAATATACAGATTTTACCTTTAGATGTTCCTGGATTCTTTCCATAAATAAACACTGATGAAAACTTCACTTTACTTATTCTTCCCTGCCTAGCCTGTCAAGTCTTGTCTAACATACCAAAGAGTGCCTCTGTCCAAATTTGTTCTTTGATAAACAATACAGATGACCACAAGCTCCTCTCCATTCCATGGCTTTTCTGAGACACAAGAAATCCCTAGAATAATAATAAAAAAGAAGTCATACACTTTTCTGAAACACAAAATCAAAACCATAGAGAAAGACAGTTTTCAAGAAAGGTCCAGATATCTTTCCAGAGTTATTGGCTTGGTACTCACAAATGTTCTGCATACATATATAACAGAATATTTATAGCCTCAAAACACTCACAGGTGAATAGAGCTCTTCATCTGCATAATCTATTTTTTCTCTTTCTCTCTTTCCTGCATCCATAAAAAATGAATGGGCTCTAAAATTTTGAGGTTGTTGTCTTATTTTTGCAATATTTACTGTAATATTTTAAAAAATTCTTCCCTTTCAAGTGAAATCTCATCAGGGCATATTTTTTTGTCCTTTTAAACAATCATATTTTATTTTTTAAAAATACATTTTATTGATTATGCTGTTACAGTCGTCCCATTTCTCCCCTTTATTTCCCTCCACCCTGCACCCGCCTCTGCCCACATTCCTATCCTCCTTTAGTTCATGTCCATGGGTCCTACATATAAGTTCTTTGGCTTTTACATTTCCTATACTATTCTTAATGCCCCCCACCTCTATTTTATACCTACTATTTATGATTCTTATTCCCTGTACATTTTCCCCTATTCCCTCCACCACTGCTGATAATCCTCCCTGTGATCTCCATTTCTGTGATTCTGTTCCTGTTCACTTAGTTTGTTTTTGTTTTTAGATTTGGTTGTTGATAGTTGTGAGTTTGTTGTCATTTTACTGTTCATAGTTTTTTATCTTCTTTTCCTTAGATAAGTCCCTTTAACATTTCATATAACAAAGGCTTGGTGATGATGAATTCCTTGAACTTGACCTTATCTGGGAAGCACTTTATCTACCCTTCCATTCTAAGTGATAGCTTTGCTGGATAGAATAATCTTGGATGTAGGTCCTTGCCTTTCATGACTTGGAATACTTCTTTCCAGCCCCTTCTTGCCTGTAAAGTTTCTTTTGAGAAATCAGCTGATGGTCTGATGGGAACTCCTTTGTAGGTAACTGTCCTTTTCTCTTGCTGCTTTTAAGATTCTCTCCTTATCTTTAATCTTGGGTAATGTAATTATGATGTGCATTGATGTGTGCTTCTTTGGGTCCAACTACTTTAAGACTCTTTGAGCTTCCTGGAATTTCTGGAAGTTTATTTCCTTTGCCAGATAGTGAATTTCTCCTTTATTATATTTTCAATTTCTTGCTCTTTCTCTTCTCCTTCTAGCACCTCCATAATTCTGATGCTGGAATGCTTAAAGCTGTCCTGGAGGTACTTAAGCCTCTCATTTTTTTGAATTCTTATTTCTTTATTCTGTTCTGGTTGAGTGTTTATTTCCGCCTTCTGGCCCAAACCATTGATTTGAGTCCCAGTTTCCTTCCCTTCACTGTTGGTTCCCTGTTCATTTTCCTTTAATTCACTTTTCATAGCCTTCACTCTTTCCTATATTTTGTGACCATACTCAATCAATCCTGTGAGCATTCTGATTATCAGTGTTTCAAACTGTGCATCTGATAGGTTGGCTATCTCTTCAGTGCTTCATTGTATTTTTTTTCTGGAGCTTTGATCTGTTCTTTCATTTGGGCCATTTATTTTTTTTTGGTCTTGGCCCACCTGTTATGTAGTAAGGGGTGGAACCTTATGTATTTGCCAGGGTGGAGCAGTTCACTTGGCTGCATTGTGACACTGTATGTGGGGAGATGTCCAAAAGGGAACAATACTGCTTGCTGGGTTCTCAGCTATCATTCAGTAACTTCTCCTGCTACCCACAAACAAATTGGGCCATTTGGTGCTGACTCTCATGTTGGTGGTTTGTGTACATTCTAGGACCCTGTGAGTATCTCCAACGAACTCTCCTGTGAGGCTCAGGGGTTTCTTCTGCCATCACAACCCCCACAGATTTTTTCAGTCAGAGGTTTTGGAGCTTTATTCCCCCATGCTAGAACCCTGGGTTGTGCAGTCTATCTTGCTCCCCAGTTATTTCTTCCAGTATCTGCACACAAATGTGGAACTGTCCAGTCCAGCAGCTGCCTTATTGCCCAATCCATGAGCCACCACCTTGCCACGAGTCCTATCCATCCTGGCTGCCAGCCTCCACTCCTCCTACTTGTCTGGATGAATGTTTCTTCTTTAAGTCCTTGGCTATTAGACTTTCATACAGTTCAATTTGCTGGCAGTTCTGGCTGTTTTTGTTTTTAAATTTGTTGTCGTCCTTCTTTCGTTTGTGCAAGAATGCACAGTGCATTTACCTATGCCACTATCTTGACCAGAAATTCAATAGGTGTTTTAATGTGATAATATAATTGCAAGGAAGAGCAGATATGTTTTAATTACACTGAACTATACAATGGCAGGTGAGAAGCACAGTATATGAATCTCCAACTGAAGGATACAAAAATCCTAATTTTATCATAGTTCTACATAGCTGATAGAGGAGAAATCTCAAGGCTTTCTGGATAGTTGAGCAGGAAAAACACAAAAATTTTTATTACTCTCCTTGCTCTTTAAATTCCTCTCACTTAGTGGAAGCATGTTCCAAATTTGCACACCAGTCAGCATAATCTGTTTCCCCTATATTTTTATTAGGCAGAGTTTATTTTGATACACATTTTTCAGAATTTCACTTGTTATTCCATTTCACAGACGTCATGGTGGCATTTTGTGCTCATTTTAAAAGGATACCCTCTGCTTTGACCTATAGGATATTGTGATAAATATTTTAGGGACTGTAGTAAAAAGGAGTATTATGCTATTAAGCCAGGGTTAATGGTCTAATAATAAATTCTTAATTTATCTTATAAGAAAACAACTTTCTAAGATAATTGCTCTTTATTAAATTTAAGCAATTCTCAAATGTGTTATTTTTGCCTATACTTATAAGAAATGAAAAAAAGAGATAATGTTTGCATACCTGTACCTAGCTATGATATAACATCCTGTATGTGAAAATTACATGTATAGCTGGTGTGAGTATTGATAAAAGACACAGCTCTAAAGTACTGTTGCACATTTCCTTATGAAATGTTGATGTAGTTTATTTCAGTCATGCCATATTCATTGCAACTAATAACAAATAGAGAAATACTGGGCACCAAGTAGATGCTAATTAGGAGACACCCAGGGAAGCTAAGATGAGAAAGTCACATAGACATCTAAGAAGACAAGAGACAAACTTATTTCTCTGAGAAATTTAATGTAAAGGTTTATCCTGCAAATTTTTTTTCTACATATGACCTTTCCTTGACCCCTCTATATGACATTATGTAGTTTTATGGCCAGAATGGTCCTTATAGAGTTTGACTTCCTTAAAAAATCTGTAACATGCTAAGGAAAAGGTATGAGTTACTATATTATCTAACATTTAAGGCTTTTACTAATTCTAAACATTTTATGATTTTTTTTTCACTTGGAGTGCTCAGGAATCAGGTTTATCTTCAGCAGAGACCCACTTTCATAAGTGTGAAGAGTTTCATGGTCTGTCCCCAGTTAAATAAATGTAAGGGATGACAAAACATTTAAAAAACAATTATTTAAATCTCTGAACATTTTTCTAAGCCTATATAGTAAATGAAGAAACTTCTGTTTCAGAAACATCATTTAATATTCAGTAAAAACAATGATAACTTGTGGTATTTTATCTGCAACCCATTTCTCCTTCTCTCCTCACAGCTCAGCATGATGGAAAATTCACTCTAGGAGGGTGCAGCCAAGAATAGAGATACCTCTTCCCAGTCCACAACTGAGGGCTATGCTATCTCCTTAGGAGGGGGAGGCCACCAAATTTTCTCACCCCAACACAGCCAAAGTAAAGCCTAAATTCTAGACTAGTGCTTCTGAGAGACCAGGGGACCCATTCTCCTCTAGTCCTCAGGTTTCATATGCCAAGAACACTAATGCTCTGAAAGCTTTGACCTAGTTTACTTACAGGGTAGAGGTCCCATGTCAGGAGAATAAGCTGGGAAGACCTGAGGCTACTGTTCTCACTGAGTGTATTTCTCTTAAAGAAGAGTGGCCACTCCAGGAAAAGCAGATCAATGTACCCATCACTAGTTTTGGAGCTGCAGCTCTGAAGTTTTTACCCTGGCAAAGAGGCAGACCATAAGAACAGAGGTCTAAAGACCTCTCTGAAGGAGCTAACTTTACTGAATGAGAACATGGGGAATGTTCAAACTTAAGGAAACCCTCAAAAATAATGGTGATGTTAGTGGTAGGCAATTCAAAAGAGGCTGAAAGCTTATTAAGAGTAAAAGCCATCCTGTGCACAAAAATAAATTCAAGGTGGATAAAAGACTTAAAATAAGTCTTTTAAGTACTAGAGGAGAGCATCATAAAAGTCCATAGGCAGGAAAATCTCAGATATTCCACACAGCAATATTTTCACCAATCTGTCCCCTAGAGCAAGGGACATAAGGGAAAGAGTAAACAAATGGGATCTCATCAAAATAAAAGTTTGTACTCAGCTTAAGAAAACAGCATTAAAATGAAAAGAGAACCCATTATATGGGAAACATATTTGCCAATGATACCTCAGACAAGGATTTGATCTCCAAAATATATAAAGAACTCACATGACTCCACTCCAGGAAGACAAACAGACCAATTAAAAAATGTGCAAAGGACTTGAATAGACACTTCTCCAAGGAGGACATACAGAGGGCCCAGAGACATATGAAAGGATACTCAGCATTACTAGTCATCAGAGAGATGCGAATTAAAACCACAGAAGATGCCACTTCACACCAGTGAGAATGGCCATCATAAACAAAGCAACAAACAACAAGTGGAGGATGTGGAGAAAAGGGAACCCTAGTGCACTACTATTGGTGGGAATGCAGACTGGTACAGCCACTGTGGAAAATAGTATGGAATTTCTTCAGAAAACTAAAAATGGAACCACCTTTGACCCAGCAATACCACTGCTGGGATTATATCCTAAGAATCTTAAAACACCAATCCAAAAGAACCTACTTACCCCAATGTTTATAGCAGCACAATTTACAATAGCCAAGTGCTGGAAGCAACCTAAGTGCCCCTCAGTGAATGAATGGATAAAAAAACTACGGTACAGTTACACAATTGTAATACTTACTACGCAGCAGAAAGAAAGAAGGAGCTCCTACCCTTGGGGACAACATGGATGGATCTGGAAAGCATTATGCTAAGTGAAATAAGCTAGGCAGTGAAAGACAAATACTGATCTCACGTATAAATGGAACCTAATCAACAAAACAATCAAGCAAGCAAAATATAACCATAGACATTCAAATTAAGAACAAACTGACAATAACCAGAGGGGAGGTGGGAGAGGATAATGTGGGGGAAAAGGGGAAGGATTTTTAGGAACATCTGTAAAGGACACATGGACAAAAGCAAAGGGGGGTAGGATGAAGGGTGGGTAGTGGGGATGGTTGGGGGGAGGGGAGTGGTGGGGAGAAAATGGAGACAACTGTACTTGAACAACAATACAAAATGTGGGGGAAAAAGTAATTATATGAAGATATAAACTAGAAAATTATTTTAGAATGTCTTAGAATTGTAAGTGCAGAATTGAAGTTCAGAATCCATTTCTAGTCAACTAAAACTGATGATAATTATGTCTACTAAAAGTAACATAAATATCCATATTGTTATATCTATATAATAAAATAATATTTTTATGATAACTAAAATAAAAGCCACCCTGTAGCCCAGCTACATTACTAGAAAGAATGGGGGGATAAGAGCTGAGAATAGCCCTTTTGGGTTAGACCAAACTTCAGTGACAAAACTCAAAAATCCATCCAAGTAAAGACACTTAATTTTAATTGAATTAGACAGTGACAACAACTTATGAGCTTGGGTATTGTTGAAAACAATAAAGGAATCACCTGGAATTTGGTGGATGCTAACAGCTGGGTGCTATTAGGAAAAGAGACAGAGACAGACTCCTAAAAGCACTGGCATAACAGGTTGACTGCACATATACCCAAGGATGAATCACTCTGAGGAGTGATATTAGAAGCTTTGCACTTTGGGGGAGATAGCCTTTCCCAAAATAGTCCAGCTGGTCACTAAATGAATAAACAAGCAATAGAAACAGTAACAAGCCCCTGAATGGGAGGATGGGCATATAGAATTACTACAAGGTGTAAATATCCAGATTTTTAAAAAAATGAGAATTGCAAAGAAACAGGAAAATATGACAAATACATAGAAAAAAGTGAGACAACAGAAAGTGTCTACCAGAAACCTCAGGTATTGAATTTAAAAGGCAGACAAGAAAACACCTCTTATAAGTATATTCAATAACTGAATAAAATCATACATAAAGAAGTAAAAGTATGATTACAAATTCTCAAATAGTGAATATTAATAAAGGGAGAAAATGATTAAAAGAAAATACAAATTTTGAGGTTGAAAAGTAAAATAATTACAATGAAATATTTTGCTAAGTTTCAACAGCAGCTTTGAAGTGACAGAAGAAAGAATTAGTGAATTTGAAGACATATTGATACAGATTATATAATCTGAAAAAAAGAAGAAAAGAATTAAGAAAGTGAAGAGCCTCAGAGAAATGTAGAACACCATTAAATATGCAAACATATATGTACAATGTGAGTACCAGAAGCAGCGTAGAGAAAACAGTACAAACATTTGTAAAAATGATGGCTGAAAAATTTCCAAATTTGATGGAAAAATGGAGATATGAGATGATGAATACTAGTTAAATTTACTGTGGTAATCAGTTTGCAGTATATGTAAGTCAAACCATTATTCTGTGCACCTTAATATTATACATTGATATATTTCAATTATGTTTTAATAAATCTGGAAAAAAATAACATAAAAAGGAGAAAAACAATATTCTATATTAGTAACATTTATAGATCTCACTGAAATTAAATTAGTGTAATTCTGATGTTGATTCTGATAGGTTAAAATGTATATTATAAACACAAAAGCAAACTCTAATAAAATAACTCAGAAATATAGTGAAAACCCATTAAAGGAATTAAAATGTTGCACTTGAAAATATTCACTTCAAACAAAAGAAAGCACTAAAAGAGTAAAACAGGAACAAAAAAAAAAAACATGAGGCACGTAGAGAATAAAAACTGAAGTGGAAGACTAAATTTTACTATGTCCATAATAATATTAAATGTGAACACAATAAGCAATTCAATCAAAAGGCAGAGCCTGGCAGAATAGATTAAAAACTGCAATACCCAACTACATCCTGTCTTCAAGTGTTTTCAACTACACTTTAGACTCAAAGATACACAAAGGTTGAAAAATAAAAAGACAAAAGATATAACATGCAATCAATAACTACACAAACCTAGAGTGGCTATATTAACATCAGACAGAATAGATTTCACATAAATATTCATAGCACTATTCACAATAGCTACAAGGTGAATACAAATAAAGTGTCCATTAACCAGTGCATTGATTAAAAATTATAATATATGTATGGAATATCTATATATAACTGCAATATATATAATATGTATTATTCTACCATAAAAAAAGGATGTAG
The DNA here is from genome assembly GCA_004024845.1 of Tonatia bakeri. NCBI lineage: Eukaryota > Metazoa > Chordata > Mammalia > Chiroptera > Phyllostomidae > Tonatia > Tonatia bakeri. The sequence continues at coordinate 120,606 of PVIA01001363.1, read as the reverse complement.
TACTGATATAAACTACAACATGGTGATCCTCAAAAACAGTTTGCTATTTGAAAGAAGGCAGCTGCAAAAGGTCATGTATCCTATACTTCTATTTATGTGAAATATCCAAAGTAAGTAAATCCAGAGAGATAACACAGATTGGTGATTGCCAGGGGCTAGAGGAGGTGGGGCAAGGAGAGTAGCTGCTTGATAATTAGTGGGTTTTATTTTGGATGAGAATATATTTTTGAACTAGATAGAAGTGGTGGTGTCACAACACTGTCAATATACTAAATGTCACTGAATTGCTCACTTTAAAATATATATATTTTTAAGTAAATTTTACTTAATTTAAAAAAAAAATAAAGAAACTACCTTCTGGAAAGATGTATGTAGATATTTGGAAAAAGAAGCCAATGCAGAACTTAATTTTTTAAATCTTAATTTATTTTTTAAATGAAAGAATTTTTTTCATCCCAGAATGGGAAATAGAGGAATGATATACTAAACTGGTATTTCTATGTTTCTAAGAGTTGGACCTTGTCGTTTTGTGGTGAGAAGTCTCATTTTTAAGTACTGGAAATTTCTGGTTGTGAATAATTGATTAGTTTGAATATCACTACCTGAAAAATGGAAATAACAGCAATTATACCTGATCTATGTACTTAACTGTGTACATTTAAAGATCAAATGAGCCCTGTACAGTGGCAGAAGTTGCTTTGTAATGCACCATATGAATGTAGGAGGTTACTCAGTCCTGCAATGTGGCTTGATTCCAGGGGCTATCATCTGTTTAAATTACTGTTGAAATACCCCAGCTTTTGTGTACCACACCCAATTTGACCATGATTAAATTATATAATATGCCTCATGTGAATGGTGAATGCAGGTTTAGCTTTAGTAATGAATGAATCTTATTTACTCTATATATAGAAAATTTGAAGGTATTTTGGAAAAATAACTTTTTAGAAGGAAAAATGTAAAGAGTTTTTCAGGTCCACAGTTTGATTTCTACCAGGATGCAAAGCTGTTTTAGGACATAGTTCAGTTTGGTAGCTCTGCCTTGGCTTCTTTTATTTTTTTGTTTCCTGCTACTTCTGCCACTCCTAGGATGAGCTATTTAATGGATGTATTTTCTCTGAGTTGCCCATCTTGATCTGTTTAATGTTTTTCTCCTTTTAAAGAGTGAATTAAACAGAGAAACAACAGATTCTTTGGCCCTGGCTATAAATCTGATCTTGCTACTGTCAGGCTTAAATTTACTGGGTGGTTTCTAGTTATTTTATTGTTGCCATTTTGAAACACCCATGATTTAAAAGTTCTTCACTCCCAGAGCTGCAACAATGCTAATTCGGGGTCGGCTGTAGTCTGTGTGAGACTCTCTGCTTAGGTAAACACCTGGTCCCACTCAGCTAGCTGTGGGTATCCACAGGAGGATTATACTAAGCCTAAAATGTCTGTTTTTTTTTTTTTTATTGACAGCCTAGAGTAGTGGTTTGGAGCTCATCAGAGCAGCTTCCCCTCCAGAGGCCTAATGTCCACCAAAAAAATCCCCAGTCTAAGCAATTGTGCCATTTGAGGTATAGTGTGCCTTGTTGATTGCACAAAGCTCTGCCCTCTTAGGCTACTTCAAAAATATATTTGCTTTAATTATAGGATTAATACATGTTCATTATGGAAAAATCAGAAAATGCACATAAACAAATGAGATAATAAGCTGCTCTTTCATTCAGAAGTAATCAGCTATCATTATTGGTGCATATACAGAGATGTGCATGCACATTTCAAATTGACATAACTAGGTTATTGTTTGGAACATATTTAAATAAAAATATATAATTGACATATTTCTGTTAATAAATGTTTCTAAGATATTATTTCAATAGCTGTGACACATTCTATTTACTGAAAGTGGCACACTTAACCAATCTAATTTTTATATATTTTGGTTATTTCCTTGGACTGCTATCATTCAGGTAATGCTTTTAGAATAGAAATATACTGTATCTAAAAAAAGTTATTAAAGTATAGTTGGGTAAAAGAAACACAATAGAAACACAATTTTTAAGGAATTAGTCATGATGGATTACTTTTATATCTCTTTTCATTAAAAAATGATGACATTTGACTTAAAGTGTTTTTTAACTCCTATTTAGAGCACAGTTCTCCTTTGTAGCCAATTTCTTCCTTAGTGTGAAGCTCACATTTTATAATGTCATTGTCCCTCATACAATGAGATTACAATGATGATGTACAATGATATCCCTCCTTTTCTGAGGTCCATTCTTTTTTACCTTAGTCCAAAATACAGATAAGTGTGTCTTCCTTTTGGTACCCATTATGGAGGAATATCTCCTGAGACTTCCAGTGTGAATTAGCTTTTTGAGGAGGAAAATTAAAAAATACATGTTCAATGGGGCACGCTTGAGAAACAGCATTTTAGCCAAATGCCTTTGAACATTCATATTGGAAAGTCTACTTTCCCATGGCTAATTAATGTTAATGATTTCCTACAAGATTTTTGAAGGCAATGTTGTGTTGACTTACCTTTAATTACAAAAAGTGCTAAAACTAATTCCCAAGAAAGCTGATTTGTGTTTTTTCTTTTAGGACTTTTTCTGGAAGAATTAAAGCTTCAGCTATATAGCAGCATAGAATAAAGTCAGTCTCTAGATATAGGTAAAGAAAGTTCAAGGAGAAAATTGGGAAATCATGCCTTGATTTTAGACAAAATAATGGAAGATTCATAGTAGGTTGAGTGCTCATATACTCATACACTTAAAAGAATGGCAAAGATTGATAGAAGTTTTATTGGTAGGACCTTATAAATCACCTGCTATATTCCTACATTTTTAAATCATGGAAATAAAGCCTATAATATATTAAAAATTATTATAAGGTTATATAAACTAATTATAATTCTTTTTACCTAAATCAAATCAGGGTCTTTAGTTTCTAATTTTCAGGATTTTCAAAATTCTTAAAAATTTGTTCATAAAATCTAATTCTTACCACAGTAAAACACAGTTACATGTCTTAACTCTCTAAAAAGCCAAGAAGCTTCAAGAGGAAGTAAAGAATATGGTCCTGGGAGTAGTGTATTAAGTAATTCATAGTGTGGACTCTCGAGATAATATGTATTTTAAGTTCCAGTACCACCACTAGATAGCTATGTGTCCTTGGTCACCCAACATTCCCTCTGTGTCTGTTTACTCTGCTCCATAAAATAGAAATAACAACAATAGCATAACAATAATGCAATACTTATGTCATAAGGTTGTTCAAATTATGTGACTTAAAGCACTTGGAAGGTTGCCTGTACATTTATGCTCAATGTCTGTTAGAACTGTTTGAGCTGCTATTTGTTTGCTCAGATGGTAGAGTTTAAATGGTCTGAACTCACTCATATGCCCATGAATTATTAACCCTGCTTCTCACTTTACTAGTTGTGTGACCTAGGAAAAGTTACAAATTTCTTTAATCATCAAATTTCTTTATCTGTAAAAAAAAAGCACAATTATGTATTTTTATCACAGGATGAATATGAGGATTAAGTGATATAATCCATGTAACAAAGTCTTTGTAAAAGTATCTGGCACATAGTGAATGCTCACTAATTATTTTTATTAATATTGTTATTGTAATTGATATTAAATTAAACTTTTTCCAACCAACATTAAGTAAAATTAAATATTAGCTTTAAATTCTACAATATACTTACTCGTGGAATGGCAATGAATATCATGTATATTTTGCATTAGAAAATAAGGTGAAAATAGGCCATATTTTTGCTAAATTTTATTTGTTTTTTCTCCAGATCACCATGCCCAGAGCTCTGCAAGTAGCAAGTGCATAGAACTGTTTTCTTTCTGATAATGATGATACCTGTGGTACTGTATGTTCTTAGCTTTGCCAATGGCATTTTGACATTTATAGAAAACATTACAATGAATGGCTAGGTCCAAGGTTGTTCTAATTTTAACAAATAATGGTATTCTGTCAGATAAATTTTCCAGCAGTAGAGCAACTACAGTCTTTTCATTGTTAATTAAATTGGGCTAAAGCAATCAATTCTTTTAACTTGGTGTAGCTCCTATGCTCATGACTTTTAGAAAGTAAATTTCATTTTTCTTAGAATTTGAAGGACAAGAGCTATAAATTCACGTTTTTTGTTTGTTTTTTTTTTTGCTGATTCTCATGCTGCCATTAAGACCTGCTGGGAAATGGATGGCTTATTTGCCCTCCCTCCTACCCAATTTGAAACACTTGAACATCAAAGGGTGAACATACTTCTTTAAGCACTTCTGGTCACAAAAAATGTATCTGCTTGAAGCCCATGGTTGAGAAAGTTTTAGCACCAGAATAATTAATGTTTTAGCTGGGACACTCATCCCATGTTGCTTCTGGCTGTGAATTTTGATTAGATGTTAAGATAAGAGGATTTCATAAGCTGCTCACCAGAGATATTGTTATTCAATTGCTACAAAACCAAATAAGGTACTTGTGGCTGATTGCCCCAGTATTATTTTCCCCCTTTTTGACCCAGCAGTTTGGTTGTTAGTATAATAATATATGATGTCATTTGAGTTACTTTAGTGGCAAATGTGATTAGGCCATGAAGGTTACAAGCTTACATCATCAGATTTTCTTCTTGGCACTCTGCCTCTGCCTCTGGAATTACTAATCACATTACTGGAAAAGACTCTTCCCTTCATATATCATTGCATGAAGACTCCATTTCTTAGCTCCCAAAGAAATTATCCATCATGGCTTATTTCTTTTTGGCTTCCTTGAACAAGGTCAAAATAGGATCTAAACAAAGACAGCAAGATCATCTCCCAGGTTACACATTATTTTATTAAAACTATCACTTCTCTTTACTTTTCTGTATTAAAACTTGGTTTATAACACAACCACAGCAGCACATGCAGAAAACCCTTTAGAAGTGAAATGAGTTATAAGGCTAGACTCCACAGTGTATGCTGTATAAAGAGGGTGGGGCGTGCTTTGTCTAACCTGGGTCTGTCTTTGGAGAAAGTTATGTATAAAGAAGGATTTGTGGGCTATCAGTTCATATTTGTGTGTATTTTATTTACATACATTTGTTCTTTCTTTGTCTAAAATTATTGTGCATATAAGAGCATTTTGAGGTGGTACTATTATAATTGAAGAGAGTTTTTAAGATTTTTTTTGTGCCTTAAACCTTTATAAGATGTCTGGTATATGAGAACTGCAGTTTGATATCATTTTATTTTTCTCTGAAGGTGGTAGTAGCAAAACATATGACAAGGAAAATGACATTTGATTTTTGTTATGCTATTTATTTCTACCTATAAGGAAAGTTGGAACAACCTATTTCCTTGGTCATAAATATTAATCAGTCTAATTTATATGGATACTTCTAAAATTCTGTTTTCTGAGTTGATTCACAAAAAAGGTGAAAAGAGCCCATCTGTTCAGACACAGGAGGAGCTTCAACTCATCCAGTAATATACTTTACATCAGTTTGATAAGAGAAAGTCAACACTACAAGAAACAGAGATAAAAAGAGCAACAATGCAATAAGATATAAACAAATACGGATAATAGGTGAGATTTGCATGCCTACTGTGACCCTACATGTAACAGGTATTATACTAAGCAATTTCCCTGCATTTTATCACCAAACCACTCAATAAACCTTTAAGTAACTTTAATTATTGTATGAACACAACTTAAACATAAGGTGGGAATGGCTGGCTTGCCTCATTCCAATCAATGAATATGGTATATATACCTTTCCACTAATTTAAGTCTTTAATATCTCTTAGCAATGTTCTGTAGTTTTCCACATAGAAGACTCCCATATTTTCTTCTAGATTTATTCTTAAGTATTTTATGCTTGTTTTGCCACTAGTATGAATTAATTGATATTCTAATTTTAATGTCTAATTGTTTGTTTCTAATAAAAATATAATGTTGTGTTCTCTATTTATCTTTTCCAGTGACCTTCCTATATTCCCTAAGTAATTTTTACATATACTTCTGAGAATTTTTAAAGTAAGTAAACATATTATCTGTCAATGGAGACAGTTTTACTTATCTTCAGATTGTACATTTAATTTTCTTTCATTTTGCAGTGGTGCAAATGGGGTGAATATGCCCCCACAGACACTTGACAGTGCCATATTTGGTGGATTTTCACAACTGAGAGCGCTGTTGCTGGCATACAGTCAACAGAGACTGAGTATACTGCTAAATATTGTACAAAAATTATTTAATCAAATATATTTGATTTAGAAAGTTTGCATCTATGATTTTTAGGGGTATTGATTTGTAGATTTCTTATAGTGTCTTTGATGACATTATTAAGGTAATGTTGTCCTCATAACATACCAATTGAAAGCTGTCTCATTTTTCTGTTTTCTAAAAGAGTTTTAATAGAAGAAGCATTATTTCTTACATAAATTTAAGTAGAATTTAACTAGTAAAGCCATCTGAGCCTGATGTATTTTTTATAAAAAAACTTTTAATTGTGAAAAATTCCTTTAATATATATAAAGCTATTCTATTTGTTTTTTTTATTAAGTTTTGGTAGTTTGTGTTTTTCAAACTATTTATCTGTTCTATCTAGGTTTTAAATTTATTAGCATAAATTTGTTGATAATGTTCTCTAATTATCCTTACTTACAACTCTTGTTTTATTCCTATTCATTTATCTCTATCTCTCTTTTTCCTTTTTGATTAGTCTTCCTAGGAGTTTATTAATGTTATTGATACTTTCAACTAAGCAACCTTTGAATTGCATTTTTTTATCAATTGGCTATTTTTTATTACATCAATTTCTGATATACACAGTATCTTCTTTGTTTTGGATTTACTTTGCTCTTCTTTTTATAAGCTCTTGAAGTGAGGATTTATATTATTTTCTAATAAAAATATTTAAAGTTAGAAAGTTCACTCTAAGCTCTGCTCCATCTGCATCCCCAAATTGTGACATGTTTTGTGTGAGGCTGAATAATGGCCATTAAATATATCTAGGTCCTAATCTTTATAACATTTGACTGCTACCTCAAGTGAAAAAAAAAAAGGACTTTGAAGATACAATTAAGTTAAAGATCTTGAGGTTATCTTGAATTATCTGAGAGGGCCCTATATGATCACAATGAGCCTTATAAGAGGGACATAGAAGTCATATTAAAAGTGAAGGCGAGGCTTCCGGCCAAGATGGAGGCATAGGTAGTCACACTGTGCCTCCTCGCGCAACCAAAACTAAGGACAACAAAAATTGAGAAACAAAAAACAACCAGAACACAGAGAAATGAACTGAACAGAAGTCTGACTACCATACATCCAAACCGGTAAGGAGCGGCAGAGTTGGAGGCCTACAGAGAGGGGTCGAGGGGTCCCAGCAAGAAAGAGTGGTGGCTGGCAGACGCAGGCGCACAGGGCGCAGACAACAGTTGGTGGACTGGTGGCAGACCCTGGGCGCGGGACGCAATGAGCAGACCCAGTAAGGGGCGCAAGGCAGCTGACTGGCTGCAGACACACAATCGCGCACAGACAAACTAAGTGAAAACGGACAGCAACACAGGCCGAGCAACCTTGGGACCCAGTGCTGCCAGGAAACAAAGCCTAAGAGCATCAACTGAAAACACCTGTGGGAGTTGAGGCCGGGAGATTCTCTCAGCCTCACAGGAGGCTCCTCGGGAAAACCCACAGAGTCTGAGAAAGTACACGAGCCCACCCGGCCGGAAGCCAACACCAGAAGGGCCCAGTTTGCTTGTGGGAGGCAGCAAGGGGGACTTAGGTACTGGAGAGAGTGGAGCAGGCTCCATTGTTCCCTCTCACACCCTGCCCCCACATACAACATCACAACCCAGCAACTGGGGTGCTCCGCCCTTATGTAACAGACACAACTAGATCAAAGGAAAATAAAAAATAAAAAAGATGGCTCAAACAGAATTAAAAGCCCCAGAGCCATTTTTTTTTTAAGTGACCGAGAAGTAGCTAACCTATCAGATGCACAGTTCAAAGCACTGGTGATCAGGATGCTCACAGAATTAGTTGACTTTGGTCACAAATTAGATGAACAAATGCAGGCTACGATAAGAGAAATGACGGAAAACACACAAGGAACCAAGAGTGAGGGGAAGAAAACTGAGACACAAATCAATGGAGTGGACCAGAAGGAAGAAAGGAAAAACCAAACAGAGAAGAATGAAGAAACAAGAATTCAAAAAAATGAGGAGAAGCTTAGGGACCTCCAGGACACCTTTAAATTGTCCAACATCCGAATCATAGGGGTACCAGAAGGGGAAGAAGAAGAGCAACAAATTGAAAACTTGTTTGAACAGATAATAAAGGAGAATTTCCCCAATCTGGCAAAGGAAATAGACTTCCAGGAAGTCCAGGAAGCTCAGAGAGTCCCAAAGAGGTTGGACCCAAGGAGGAACACACCAAGGCACATCATAATTACATTAGCCAAGGTAAAAATGAAGGAGAGAATTCTAGAAGCAGCAAGAGACAAGGACACAGTAACCTACAAAGGAGTTCCCATCAGACTGTCAGCTGATTTCTCAAAAGAGACCTTGCAGGCAAGAAGGGCCTGGCAAGAAGTGTTCCAAGTCATGAAAGGCAAGGACCTACATTCAAGATTGTTCTATCCAGCAAAGCTTTCATTTAGAATGGAAGGGCAGATAAAGTGCTTCTCAGATAAGGCCAAGTTAAAAGAGTTCATCATCACCCAGACCTTATTATATGAAATGTTAAAGGGACTTACCTAAGAAAAAGATTAAAAATATGAACAGTAAAAAAGAAAGTCATGAAATGGAGGGTTAGCAACAGGGGAGTGGGAGGAGGAAAGGGGGGAAAAGATATAGAGAATAAGTAGCATAGACAATAGGTAGAAAATAGGGGGAAGGCAAGAATAGTATGGGAATTGTAGACACTAAAGAACTTATGATGCATGGACATGAACTATAGGGGGGAATGTGGGTGGGAGGGGGTGGGCAGGGTGGAGGGGAGTGAAGGGAGAAAATAGGACAACTGTAATAGCATCAATAAAATTTAAAAAAGTGAAGGAAATATGATGATAACAAAGACTGGAGTAATGCCCTTTGAAGATGAATGAAAGGGTCACAATCCAAAGAATACAGATGGTCCCTGGAAGTTGAAAAAGGCAAGAAATTCTCCCTTCAGTAACTCCAGAAGCAACAAGCCATGCTGATACCTTGAGTTTAACTTACTGATACAGATTTCAGGCTTCTGATTTGCAGAAACATGAGATAATAAATTCATATTTTTTCAAGACCTTGATCATTACAAGAAATAAAATCATCTAGTTCAAAGCCAGAAAGGGCCAAGTTGATGTAAAAATATTTTTCTTTCTTTGCCTCTCCCTATTTCCCATTTGGCTTATTGCCAATACAGGAAGATTTGCCTACTCTGATTATGTTGACTAGATCAATAATTGAAATGAATGTGCTACTGCTAATGTAATAAGTTAAAAATTGACTTAAATTATGCGATACTAATTCTCAATTTTCTTATATTTCAGATTTCCATATGAATGCTTGTAATTCATAGCCAATTCTGATGTATAGCTTTATACACACACACAAACTTGTGTGTGTATCTATGTATGCATTATGTGTATGTTTATGCATGCACTTGAATGTTTATACTTATGTATGTATTTGTATGTTATAGACATGTATTATATGAATATGCATGCTAGAAATATATATACATATGTTTTTAGTCTTCTATAGACTCTTTTTTAAAGATTTTATTTATTTATTTATTTTTAGAGAGGGATGGGAGGGAGAAAGAGAGAGAGAGAGAAACACCAAGGTGCGGTTGCTCGGGGCTGTGGCCTGCAACCCAGGCATGTGCCCTGACTGAAAATTGAACCTGCGATGCTTTGGTTCACAGCCTGTGCTCAATCCACTGAGCTATGCCAGCCAGGGCTATAGACTCTTTAGAAAAAGATCTGATTATAAGAAAACAATAATCTCCTTCTTCATGTTTTGCAATACCTGTTATCTATGAGGATATTATGTTTTTCCATTTTTTTCAGTCAGAAAAAAAGGCAGACTATATTTAGTGGTAATAATGGGCAAGATGTGAATATTGCTTGTGTTTGTAGGGATCTGACCACTTGTAAGATCAGGAGTCATATAAAGCTTCCTTGGCAGCATGATGCAAAAGAAGTGTGGATAGATTTTTTTTTATTAGAGGAGAAAAGCTAAAGTAGAGGTAAAACTCAGGGCCCAAAGACTACCCTAACAGGAATACACCTGTAATGAAAAGTTCCATTTATTAACTTGCTACAGCAAGATCCACAAACTATGGATATCTCGGCAAGAGGAAGGAAGAATGAGTATATTGCAGGGTTGGGTTTTTGCTGGGTGATTGGGGGATGGTTTAAAGAAGTGAGCATTGATTCCATGGTGCTGCAGGAAACAGATGCAACTTGATAATAAAGGTAACTTTCTCTACCTCTTTAATTTTTCAAAAAGTTTTATTGAGATATAATTCATATTATATACAATTCACTCATGTAAAGATACATGAAATCACTTTTAGTGAATTCACAGTGCAAGAGAGCATACAATTAAGTGATTTTTTTTTGTATTTAATGAACAATGGTCAAATCATGTGTAAAAATATAACTCTAATACAATCTGCAACAATCAGCCCAGTAAACCAGCTTACTCTCTCTGTCAGACTTGTAGGAAATCAAACCACTATCTCTATCAAATAGTGCAGAAAGCCAAATAATAACACATATAAAAATCAACCCCAACTGACTGGGAATCCATTAATAACTGACAACTTTCCTAATTTTTGTCCCTGCTTCCAACTTAAAACCAACCAGAGAAAGACAAATATGTACCCCAACCCAACAACACAGGATGTACCACATCTAATTTGTCTACCTATAGTTTCTCCAGGCCAACACCATACATTCAGGGCACTTGATGTCTTCCTATTTTCCACTACAAAGCTTTTCTATTCCTCCAACAACTTTTGTAACTCTGCCAAAGGCAAGTGATGGTGACTGGCTCCTTTGCTATATGAAACTCTGAACAAATAGCCTTGTCTCTTCTCCTCCAATTGGTCTTTATTTATTTCCATAATTTATATGTGCATCCATCACTGCAATAAATTTTAGGACATTTTCATAATGCTCAAAAGAAACCTAGACCCTTAGCTATCACTCCAATACTGCATCTCCCCCTAAAACCTCAGCAACCATGAATCCACTTTCTGTATCTATAGATCTCCCCATTGTGGTCTTCCATATGAATACAATCATATCTTATGTGGTCTTTTGTATCTTATTTCTTTCACTTAGCATAATATTTTCAAGGTTCATCCATGCTATAGCATGTATCTGTATTTTATCTTTTTATGGCTGAATAATATTTCATTGTACAGATACATTGAAACATTGTACATTGTACATTGTGTTTATCCATTGGTCTTTTAATAGATTTTGGGGTTATTTCCAGCTTTTTGATTGTATGAATAGTGCTATTATAAAGATTAGGGTATCTTAATTTTTATTTAGGACCTGGGGTGACTAAAGTGGGGCTAGTTGTCATTGATAAAGAAGCAAGAGTTGATCATTTGAGCAGCAAGAGAGGAGTGTTTGGTTACTTTGTGCTGGTATTGTTTTCCTTGTTTTATGTTCAGACACAAATATGGAGTGGTCTTGTTTTTGTCTTTTTTCATCATAGTCACAGAATGACCTTGTTTGTTTATTGCTGGGAATGTTTATGTTCATTTTGGAAGACTATAGCCTATCCCCTAATTGCCAGCTTCCATAGCAGGTTTTCTGCTTTTTTTTTTTCCTATTCTCAGAAGTAAGTGGTCTTGCAAGCATGACATGTAAGGTATAGTTAAAGGAAATATAGGGAAGAATCAGAAAAGAGTTTGTCTCTAAGAAAGGAGCCTCAGCAATTGACTAGAACAATATCTGAAGCATGTTTCATAGAAACCCATATGGTTGAGACAATGTAGCTGCAGAGCCTACCCCCTCCCCCAAATAATTGACTAAAATAACAATCAAAGAGAGAAGGTATTCTGAAAATGGGCAGGAACTAGTATTTACCAATTGCTTATGATCAGATATATGCCTTAATATTTATGGATATCCCAAAAGTGAAAAAAAAAATTGTGGCAGGAAAATTCTATGACCCAGTGATTCCTGCCAACTGTATTAATTAATACCTTTGTGTAATCCCATCTCTTGAGTTCGTGTGGAACTTATGACTTCCTTCTAAACAACAAAATATTATGAAGGAAATAGGATGTCACATTGTCGATGCTGGAAATGTGGTCCTTGAAGGGTCATGAGAAAGTATTTTTGGGGACCCACATGAAAGGATGAGGTCTGGTGGTAAAATTTATTTAGAACGAAATAGGAGGCTGCCACCCAGGTTCCCAATGTCTCATCGACACCCATCCTGACATGGAAAAAGTCCAATTTTGTCTTTATCAAGTCCAGTACAAAGGCCAAGGTCCAAAAATTCTGTGCCATTGGTTCAGTTCAGCCGAGTCTTCATTGCCATTTGGCTAGTTTAGCCCGTGTTCCTGGTCGTGCTGTGGGTGGCTGTGTGCCCGTGCTCACGTCGTCTACCACAGGCTTCAGGCAGCTGCTAAGCCCACATGGCTGCTGTGGAGAGAAAAACACATGAGCAAACAGGGTGAGTATATGTTACTTAAAAAGAATGTGAGAGAGAGAGCTCTTTGTTAAGCTGGGATTATGTTATCTCGGGCTTGGGAAAGACCAGGCATATCTTCAAACTAATCAATCAACCACCCTACCTTTTACCACCTTGCATTGGATCCTCCCCTTACCAACCCATTTCCTAGACTTCCCAGAATTCTATGCCCTTATCTAATCTGATCCTTTTTCCAGGCTAGACAGACAGGTCCTTATGGTTGCCATCTTAGATCCTACTGCACATGCCTCGAAATGGAAGTAACTCCCCTGCTGTATCTTGGCTTCTAATAGGCATGCACTCAGCACAGGGATTTCCCTTTTATTTTTCTATTCTCCCTGCCACACAGTGATCTGCAAGAATGGACCAGTGGTTACCTAGAAAGAATGTGAAGCTGCAGCTTTCCGGTGAAGGAGGGACATCTGATATCGGATTTTTAAAGTATTTTTTATTAATTATGCTAGTACAGTTTTCCCAATTTTTCCCCTTTATCCCCCCTCTACCCTGCCCCCAACCCTCCAGCATCCCCCTTTTTAGTTCATGTCCATGGGTTGTACATATAAGTTCTTTGAGTCCTCTGTTTCCTCTATCATGTTTATCTCTCCCTATTTTATGCCTACTAATTATGCTTCTTCCCTGTACCTTTTCCCCCATTCCTCCCTTACCCCTCCCTACTGAAATCCCTCCATGTGATGTCCATTTCTCTGATTCTGTTCCTTTTCTAGTTGTTTGCTTAGTTTTTGTTGTTGTTTTTTCTTTTAGATTCATTCGTTTAGTCATGAGTTGTTGTCATTTCATATTTTTGATCTTCTTTTCCTTAAATAAGTTCCTTTAACATTTCATATAATAATGGCTTGGTGATGATGAAATTCTTTAATTTCACCTTATCTGGGAAGCACTTTATCTGCCCTTCTATTCTAAATGAAAGCTTTGCTAGACAGAGTATCTTGGACATAGTTCCTTGCCTTTTATGACTTCAAATACTTCTTTCTAGCCCCTTCTTGCCTGCAAGGTTTCTTTTGAGAAATCAGCTGATATCCTTATGGGCACTCCTTAGTAGATAACTCTCTCCTTTTCTCTTGCTTCTTTTAGGATTCTGTCTTTATCATTGATCTTAGGTAACTTAATGATGATGTGCCTTAGTGTGTTCCTCTTTGGGTCAAACTTCTTTGGGGCTCTCTGGACTTCCTGAACTTCCTGGAAGTCTATTTCCTTTGCCAGATTGGGGGAGTTTTCCTTCATTATTTGTTCAAATAAGTTTTCAACTTCTTGCTCTTGTTTTCTCCTTCTGGCACCCCTATAATTCAGATATTGGAATGTTTCTAGTTGTCCCAGAGGTTTTTAAGTCTCTCTCCACTTTTTTAAATTCTTGTTTCTTCATTCTGTTCTGGTTGGATGTTTATTTCTTCCTTTTGTTCCAAATCATTGTTTGAAGTCCTAGTTTCCTTCTTGTCAATGTTGGTTCCCTAAATATTTTACTTTATTTCATTTTGGGTATCTTTCATTTGTTTTTTCACTTTTTGACCAAGTTCAATCAGATCTGTGAGCATTTTGATTATCCGGGCTTTAACTTCTTCATCAGGTGGGTTGGCTATCTCCTTATCAGTTAGTTCTCTTTCTGAAGTTTTTCTCGGTTCTTTCATTTGGACCATATTTCTTTGTCTTGGTGCACCTGATAAGTTGTAAGTGGATAGGGCCTTTGATATTCACCCAGGCAGGGCAAACCTCCTTGCTGTGCTGCAGTGCTGCCTGTTGGAGAGGGGCCAGAGAGGAAACAGTGCAGGTCGCCTGCTAGTCTCTAGCACACTTTTCAGTGGACTCTTGTGTGAGACTGGGAGCTTCTCTTACCATGACCACCCCTGCTATAGTCCATAGTCAATTCTGAGTCTGAGTTTCCCATTCAGCCAGCCCCACCCACCCCGTCTGCTGCCTAGCCTCAGTTTCTCTCATGCAGCCTGCCTGTGGTCCACCGCCTAACTGGTCTGTTTGTTCTGGTTAATTTTTTTTCTTTAACACCTTGGTTGTTGGATTGCCATGCAATTTGATTTTCTGGTGCTTCTGGTTGTTTATTGATTTAGATTGGTTATTATCCTTTTTTTGGTTGTGCAAAGAAGTGAAGGGTTTCTACTTACACCTCCATCTTGGCCGGAACTCTCCGATATTGGGTTATGCTTCCCAGTTTATTAGGCGTTTTAATGCTTGATTTCCTTTGTTCCTTTCCTTTATTAATATCTAGCTATCTACACTAACAACATTTGATTAAGTTACGTAAGGTTGTGATTTTTGTTTTGCTACTTAACTCTCTCTATCACCGTTTTGGCTTACATGAGTGATAAAGCAAGTTGCCACATTGGCAAAAGTCATGTATCAAGATAGTGAGGGTCACCTCTGATTAACAGTCAGCTAGAAATGGACACCATGAGCTTTTGAAGAACTTAAGCCAACAATCACATGAGCTTGGAAGCATATCCTTCCTTAGATAAGACTTCAGAGAAGAAATATGAATTGTGATTTTGTGTGAGTCCATGCTTCAGACACCTTACTCCAGAACCTTGGCCTTTTTCAAATTTTAACCATTCCATATTTTCTGCTACTGTTTATAACAGATTTTTATTGAGTGCCTTAAAATATTTAAATAACACCTTATATATTTGAGTATTTTATAAGTATATGTGAACACATGTATGTTACTGGTCTGAAAGGCAGTTGAGATATAAAAAAAGAGAGTAGTATTTATTCAGTAAATATTTCCCCTCAACATACTAAATGTTACAATAGAGTTGAAGGAATAAAAGGCCCAGCTCAGTGCTATTGTGGGACTCTTTCTTTAAGAGGATTGCTATTATCTCTTTAGTCTCACATCACCAGACTTATTCTCAAGAAAGTATTTGCCAAATACTTAGATACAGATGCTTTTTAAAAACTTACATTTGGAAAAAGCATAAGCAAAATTTATGAGGCTAGGGCATTTGACTGACATTGAGGTTAGTCTTTTGCCCTCTTCATTTACTGTGTTTCATTGCTTTTTTTTCCCCCCTTCTGATGCTTTACTTGCTTGAGCTGAAACTGAAAACTATGAATGTATTTTACCATTGGGAAAATTTTATTTTGACCACCTTCCACAGGTTTGTTTGTCTTGCTGTGACTTTGAATAGAGGGAGGTACTTCCATTTATCAGATAGGAATGTTACAAAGCCATGTGATAATTACACTCTGAAAGAGAAAGTACAATTCCTATCATATAATCAGCAAACAGATCCCTCAAACATATTGTACTGGCTTGTGATCTGCTAATCAAAATAAGCATTAATGTGCCTATGCTTCAATTATGAAAGTTTACTTTTATGTATGTTTAGTTGTGATGAATATAATAATATTTTGATCACAAAATAATATTAAATTTATACATCATTAATCTAAGAGGGTGCTGAAAAGTATGCCTTTCTCTGCAAGCATGATGCTTCTCATAAGTATGGAATTCTTATTGAATAATTATTCTTCTCCCCTCTTTTCCTGCTCTGTGTGTTTATACCATCCCCAGAACAATTGCCATTGCAACTGACAGATCTGGAGGCAGATTCATAAAGGAACCTTTTGTTTCTGCCCTGATGATGAACATTTCCTTTGAATTAATTGTTGACACTCCACTTTAAAAACCTAATCAGTTTGCAGCAGGTGTTCATGTCCACTGGAATATTTAATTAGATAAAAATGGAGAGTGAAGTTAGAGTCTTCTAGTTGAATTTCAAAAGAAGACAATACAGAAAATTCAGTATGTCCTTTCCTTGCAGCTCTGAGATCATTCTTTCAGTTCTGTAAATTGGAATGAAACAAATGCATCTTGAGTATCAGTCAGCAAAGTGAAGTATTTGCCTTAAAGTCAGTGGTAAGTGCAATAACATTTTCTGCCTGAAAATTTCCACAGGTAACATACTACAAGTGTGTGAATATAACTCCAGCACAGATTTTATAAATGTAATTTATCTGAAAACATAAACATTTCATTGTGATCACTCACTTTCCATTGCACTTTTAATCTAAGTCCAGTTTTGCTTGGATCCAATTTAGCCTTGCATTACACCACACTAGCAACATGCAGAATCAGAAGCCAAGACTCCCAGCATTTAGGGGACAGTGATGGATCACCAAATACTTGTGCCACTTACACTGTGAAGCAAACATGGCATGTCTCATTTTCCAAGGAAACACTAACTTGCCAACTTAACCCTTGGGGAGGGGGGTGGGTAGAATTTGTTTGGATAATGTTTATAGATTCAAAGGAGTTCATTTCTTACAGATAAATTGGTTACTCGGTGTTTGAATTAACACTTTAATTTTGTTTGTGTGTCTTCAGTTGTTAGGCTAAACCTGACTTAGGGACCTCCTTCTAGTCTACCTTCAGTTTATTCTACTGTCAGTGGTTCTGTTCTCCCTGGCTTGCTCCATGTTAGGATATTGTAGAGATGGGAATTTTGAACTCATAAGAGGGAGCCAACTTAATACTGACTCCATCAGTCTAGTCTATTTTTACATTGCAATACCATAAGAATTACTACCCCAGAGATGTTATCTATATAGCTTTTCTATCGCACATGCACCTGGGTGAGAAGTTTCTAAGCTAGTGAGGCAGAACCAGAAAAGTAGACATGTTATCGTGGGATGAATAGAAAAGCTTGGGGCACTTTACTAAGAATCCGAAAGTAGATTCGATTTATAACCTGCCAACAGTTATTTAAAAATACACACTCAGCTCACACAGATCAATATTTTTAAAATACAACCTGGTTAGTGTTTTCTAAAAAAAAGAGGATAGATTGATGGAAAACCCATTGCTTCCAAATTTAATCACCTCAAGGCAATTAAAGCAATTTTGTGTTTTCTACTTTAGTGCTCCCCTGGAACGATAACATCTGGACAACTTTAATTATCATTTCAATTCAGTAAAATGTTCAAAAATGATAAGTAGCCATGGCTCTTTCCCCTAATGTTTTTCTGATTTCTTGACTGTGGGTTTTGCCTTTTTTTTTGGTTAGTGCTAGGGGAAATTACTACACATCTGAGGCTGATTGTGCTCCCAGGGAGTGTGGAGACAAGAACCATAAAGGAAGGTCACTGTGAGGAAGCTGATGTGATGGATATTTGTTTTTAATATATACAGTGTTGTCTGTAGATTCTGTCTCTGACATATTCTTCACTATGTAACTTTATCTGAGTCTTTCAATGGCCTGCTCATATTTTCTAAGAACTACCTGTATGAAAACTGGTTCCTGCTATGCAACTTCAGTAGAGATTAAGTGCCTGACGTTGGACATAAGTGCACCTAACTTGTCTACAGGATGAACATGTCTTTTTAATTGCACACCTTCCTGTTGGCCTAGTGAAGCTCAGGCATGCCTCTATAATCATGATCAAGTAAGGCTGTTGCTATTTAATGTGGGTAGGTAGGAATGTGAAGGAACCCAGGTGATTCAGTGGAGGCACTTCTTGGTGCTTCTATTCCCAGTAAAAGCCACGAATGAACAGTTGCTTCATCTCAGGCTGTAGAATTGGGTTCCTATATTTCTGCAGCTCTGACCATTGCCCTGGTGAATACCAGCCTTCTCTAGGACATGGTAAGATGCAAAAGTATGAAATATAAATTATCATTTAGTGAGCAATTGTAGTAGTAGGAACTAGAACTCATTGCAATAACTCTTCTGTAAATCATGCAAAACTGTTTTGTTGTTTGAAACTGTACCTACCATATTGAAGAATCAAGAACATGGGCCACAAGTGAACTGGAACAGTACAAGAGGTGCACTGTAGTGAATAGTACTGATACCTTGACAATACCGTTTGCCAATATCCTTTCAGCATTTTTATTCCCATTAAAGTTTTCTTCCTAAAGCACAACATTTCCTCACTAAAATACTCTTCTGTGAAGAATATTTGACCTATATACAAGGCAGGCCAGAATTATAGGGAGTTAATGGTCCCTGGCATGTTATTCAAGCAATGACAAAATGGAGCAAGTATATAAATGCTCTGGTGTCAGCTTTTGAGAAGGCTCTCTTGGCATATTGTACACTGTATCCCAGAAGTTTTCCATGGGACTTAGCTCCAGGTGCTGCTAGTGGCAACCTGCTCATAATTCTTGTGTTTCTTTTCCTGTTTTCTTTCATATTGCCCTATTATTGTTTTGGGGGATTGTCTCTCAAAAACTAACTTGTACTCAACCCTTGTCTCAAGGTGTGTTCCTAAGGGAACTCATCTTGATACAATCACCATTTACCTCTGCCTGACCCAGCTTTTGACTGGCATATCCAATACTCCATATATCTATTATATATTGGTAGGAAATAGTGATGGTCCAGCCACAACTGATGAATTTTACTTTATTTTTGAGTGTCTTGCCTAGCTCCCACATCTTCAATTTAGGTTTCATACACTCCTACCTCACTAAGCTCATCTCAGGCTGTAGAAGTGGGTTCCTGTCTGTTTTCAGCTCTCACCAATTGCCCAGATGAAGATTCCAGCCTTTTCTAAGACTGGAGTCATTCCATCTTAGTTTGTGCTGCAGTAACAAAGTAACACAGACTGAGTGGCTTACAAACAACAGAAAGTTATTTGTCATGGTTCTAGAGCCCAGAAGTCCAAGATCAGTGTGCCAGAATGGCAGAGTGCTGCTGAGAATCCCCTTCTGGGTTATAGGTGGCTGATTTGTATCCTCATACAGAATAAAGAGAACAAGCTAACTTTCTAACTTCTTCTTATAAAGGCACCGAATCCACTGGTGAGGGCTCTACTCTCATGATTTAATTAACTTCCAAAGCCTCACCTCTAAATATCATCACATTGCCAAATAAATTTCGACATATGAATTTTGGAGGAACACAAACATTCACTTTGTAACACCTCTGAAGCACTGTTCACTGCAGGCTCTGAAGCTGTGTGTTACTACTGCCGATTATCTTCCTTTTTTTTAATCAGATTCCAGTCTCATGACTCTGACACCTATGGGCACATTTTCCAGGTGATATTGTTCCACATGACTATATGTGCAAATCTCTGACCAAATACCTGGCCTTTGCCTTCTATTCTCCTGAAGGAATCCCAGTGCTCACTTTCTCTGAGATTTTTGAGAAGGTCAAACTGTATTTCTCCTACCTGGGTAACCTGCACTAGGCCAGATCTCCCATCTCAGTCTCATCCTAGTACTTAGTATTCAATCCAGATACTTTCTACTATGTGTTTATGTTTTCCAAAGAGAAACTGTAACTCTCCCACCACTTTAAAGTCCAATATGTGAGTAACCTGAAAGATTCCTTTGTCATGAAGTCTTATCATTTCTTTTCATGGAAGTAATATCACCTTTTTTGTATCATTTACCAAACCTTGTATTATTTTTGTGAGATTTTTTCTTTATGCCTTGATTACAGTTATTCTTGTGTGATCATATTTCTTTAATTTTTTTATATAGAACACATATCAATTTATTTATTTCATCAGTCAGGGAACCAGCAAGATGATAAAGCTAATTAAGGCAAATAGGAGATATCAAGGCAGAGATAGGCAGAAAGAGAAAGATGGCCTGAATAAGGTAGCAAATTAGGTACAAAACTGTTTAATGTCTTAAAGGCTATGAAACCACTGGGTTTTCTTTTCTACTAGATATAAATGATTTGCAACTTATAAATCTTTTATAAATTAAATCCAAATTTAGAGAGGTAAAGTTAGCTTAATAATACAACTAATCTAATAAATCCAACTAATTTAATAAATCCAACCAATAGTAAATAGAATATGTAAAGCCAAAGGGGGTAGGGTGGAGGGTGAAAGATGGGGATGGCTGGGGTGGGTGGGAGTGGTGGGGGGGAAAATGGAGACAACTGTACTTAAATAACAAAAAGAAAAAACAAAAATAAATAAATAAGTATATAAGCTTTGGGAAAAAAAAACACCTTGAAACCTCATCAGCACTTACAGCCAAGTATAAATTATTAACCTTTGTTTACTTCTGAGGCTGAACTTGGGGTGTCCTGCAGGCTAACAGAGCAGGGGAGAGAAGCTCTAAGAGAGGGGTGGGAAAATGCCCAACACTTAGACGTAGGGCAAAAACAGGTTTCTGAGTAGTCACTTCAATTTATATTATATGGTAGTAACTAACAAGCCTGCCTACTTTTTATATAACTCTAGAGGATTTGTGGTGGGGGTGGTGATTTTACATATTCTTTTATGTTTTATAAAATTTTGCATTTAGTCCTATGAACCATGCTGTGTTAATTTTTATGTTTACTATGAGTTAAGGGGTAACATTTCTTTTCATTTACAAAGATACCCAATAATTCCCTATAAAAATTACTGAAAACTTTTTTACAGTGAATTTCTCTGGAACCTTTGTAGGAAATTATTTAAACCTAATAATTCATCATTACTTGAAGACAGAAGTTGTTACTAAATTATATTTGGGGAGAACACATAAAATTTACTTCATTTGCCCTCTCTCAGATTGTGAGCTGTGCAATGAGAGACTAATAAAGTCATCTGATAAATAATACTGAATTAGACATATTAAATTAACCAGGCACGGGTATTTATAAACTTGACAAGGGTGGCAAACTAGGCTTAATTAGCTTAGCAGTGGAACCCTCAACGATGTTTTGCACTTTCCAAAGTAGATATTTTTAAGTCTCTCATTAGGTGTTTTTCTAGATACAATTAAAACAGAATTTTCAAATTCTACCTTTTTTATTTTTTGCTGCTAATATAATATATCATGATTAGTTTCTGTTTATTAACCTTGTATTCCATATCCTGCTAAATTTATTATTAGTTTCCTTAGGTGTTTCATTAATTTCTAAAGATTTTCAATACAAACATGCCATTTATAAATAAATACAGTATAACATCTTATTTTCTAATGTTCATATTTTTTTACTTTACTGTACTGCCTTGAAGTTCAGTATGATGATAAATAAAAGTGGCCATTCCTAACATGTTTCCAAACATAGGGAGCAAATGCCCAATATTCCACATTACGTATGACAGGACTAAGGATTTTTCTGGATGGCCTGTAGCGGATTGTTCTTTTTTTAGCCCTAGTGTCCTGAGGGGAGGAAAATCCATATTTGTATGTAAATGATGATGAAATTTAGTCAGCACTTTGTACGTGTAAGATTTTCTTAGACCCCGCCAAGGAATAAATGCTAATTAGCCACAAAATTAGGCAGAATAGAGCTTTATATCTCAAAATATATTTTGAGATTTTTTTTATTTGGGGGGTTTGTGCTCCTGGGCGAAGTTCTCTGATGCAGAGAAAAGGGGTCAGAGAAGTTGCCCCGAGCAGGAAGAAATGGTGGGTTTTATTCTGGGTTGGCTCTCTGTGGGAGCTGGGGATTGGTTCCTTGTGAACAAAGCAGCAACATATCACTGGTGGTTCCCCTCGCATCCCGGTTTGACGTCAGCCATATCTTCTGGGTCACAGTTCAGCTGCCATGATTGATTGTAGTTCAGCCGCTGTTTTGTCCTACTTAGCCCATCCTGACAGTATGTATGTAGATTAGCATGTTTTCTCCTTTATCCAGATTGAATACCTTATATTGATCTATGTCCAAGTCGTTCCTGTCATCTCCTTTCTCTTATTAAACACATTTAATGAACTTTTTTCAGCTATTGTACTGTTATGTTCTGAAACTTCCTTTGGCACTTTAAAATTTTCTTTTTATTTTTCTATATGCATAATATATGTACATATATGTATATGTGCATATACATGTATACATGATATATTTGTGCTATATAAAATTTATGTGCATAGAGCTGTGTATGGTTTTTACTTCTTTGATCATAGTAATAATAGCTGTTTTACAATCTTTGTCTGCTAATTACAACATCTGATTGATCTAGGGTTGGTGTTAATTGGCTTGGCTTATAAAGTTGTTTTATAGTTTTCCATTATAAATTTACACTTGTATACCTAATATACAAGTTACAGATTGTATTCTTAATGTTGTAGAAATTCTGGATTTACTCATTGCTCTAAAATTATTGATCTTTTGTTTTAGACAAAAATTAACTTAGATTCAACTGCATTCTTTCACAGCTATGATGGCCTGCAGCTCAGTTCTCAGTTCAACACTTCATGCTTTCACTGCAAGTGATTTTTAGTTTTCCCTACATATGCTTGGTTTAGGACTTTTGGAGATTTGGACTGAGTTTAAAATACATTTGAGATTTATTTTTCCTCTGGTGCCCTCTGTTCAGAAGTTGCCACATAACTTTCTGGTGGACCAGGCTGCCCCTGATACCTTGACCTAATTCCTCTAGCCAGAAAGACAGTGGGTTTGTATTGGGCTTTTAGGCACTATTCTACCACAATGATGACCATAGCCAAAGGGCAAAATTTCAAAAGTTTGGGAATTCATGCCATGCCAATTGCTTGTGCCAAATTTAAATTCCCCCCCAAAACCTACCATTATTATAAATCAAAGTCTACATTTCTCAGGTAGGTACTTTTCTGTATTTTGTTTAGAAGTAAGATGCTATTTGCTGAAAAATCAGCAAGACAGGCATATGCTCTTCCATCAGGTTAGGTTTCTGACAGCACTCATTGCTCTTTCTCAGTATTCTTTCACCAGGAGCTTCTAGTGTGGGTTTTTGGATTTGCTCTTGACTGGAGTCTCTATCTGTCCACTGCTGCCTGCCAACCAAACGCCTTGCTGCAGGGATTCAGAAAGACTTGACTTTTTTAGGAAAGACACACCCAGTCCAAAACATTGAGACATATGAAATTAAATATTTTTGAAAATTTTATAGTTATATTTGGGGTAGTATAAATATCATAGATTGCTTAATAGACTTAACTCCTCCTTGGCATGTTTTCCCTTCCAACTCCCCCCTTTGACACTGCCATCAGGCCCTGTGTCTCCGACTTTTCCCATTCAGTCCTTCCTCTGGGCACTCTTTTCTCTAGCTTCTGAATGTTACTCCTGCCTCTTAATACTGGCTGTTTCTTTTAAAATTTTAATGAAAAATGTCCAATTTGTACAAATATAGAGAGAATACTGTAGTGTAGCAATTCCTAACCTTTTTGGCACCAGGGACTGATTTCATGGAAGACAATTTTTCCATAGACCAGGGTGAGAGGGATGGTTTCAGGATGATTCAAGCACAAGACATTCAAGCTTACCTCTTCCTGTCAGGACAGGCCCTGACCAGTTCTGATCTGCAGCCAGGAGTTTGGGGACCCCTGCTGTACTGAACCCCATAGATGCATTTCCCAATGTCATCAATTATCATTCATGACCAGTGTTGTTTAATTTATAACCCCATTTACTTTCTGCTCACACCAGCTTATTGTGAGCTAACCAAAGACATCATGTTATTTTATTCATTAAAATTTCAGTATATTTTTAACGAGCTCTAAAAAACATAATACTATTATCACACTATAAAACACAGACAGTAATTTCTTACTATCACCAAATACTCATTATTTAGCCTTAAAAGTCACCTGAATGTTTCATAAATATTTCAAGTTTATTTTAATCAAGATCTAAAACAAGGTCTATAGGTTATAATTATTTAATTTGTTGCAGTATTTCTTTTATACTTGAGAAAGTTTGAATTTTTCATTCCAATGTTTACCTTCATATTCACATATTTATTGAAGTTATTGTTCTTTTGCACTTGTAACTTACGGGTTCCATAGTAAAACCAATGTTAGTATTAACCAGTAACCTCATTTTCTTCTTTTCTCCACCCTTCTCTAACTTCCTTCCCTAAATTCTTTTAAACACCTTTTGGGCACTCTCTGCCTTTTCTGACAATGCCCTGTCCTTAGGACCTTACTCATTGTCTAATTCCAGTCCTATTGAAATTTACAACTTCTGTATACTGCTCCTTTCTGGTTTGCATTTTAATTTCCAAACTAATACCCAGTTAGTTTATGAAAAGACAAAGATATGACTGTAAAAACAGAGTTAGGACAGTGTGTTAGGACAGTACTTCTCAAACTGGAGTATGGCCACTTAATGTTTTGAAGTCACAGGATAAATATATTCTACATTTATGATATAAGGTTACTATGTAATGAGTAATTTTTTAAGTGACAGATACATATTTTATAGATTTATTGTACATTTATGGTTATGTTATAGAGTTTCATGTTCAATTCATATTAAATTTTAAAATTAATAATGAAACTAAAAAGGAATTTATGTTGATGTGAACATATTACATTCTTGTCTGCCATTAGTTGGGCTTTTATTGAGAAGTTTATCTTATTTTATTTAATTTTATTTCAGCTTTATTGAGCTATAGTTAACATATAACATTGTACAAATTTAAGGTGTAAAATGTGAAAATTGATTACATGTATATATTGCTAAATGATTACCACGATAAGGTTACTTAACACATCCATCACCTCACATAATTACTTCTTTTTGTGTGTGGTGAGAACATTTGAGATCCACTTTCTTAGCAACTTTTCATTGTTTAATACAGTATTGCTAACTATAGTCACCATGTGTACACTAGATCCCCAGAACTTATTCATCTTATAAGTGGAAGTTTGTACCCTTTGACTAACACCTTCCTGTTTCCCTCCCTTCTTGCCCCTGGCAACCATAGTTTTACTTTCTGTTTCTTTGAATTTGGCTTTGAAAAAAATTCCACATATAGATGAGATCATAGTGTACTTTTCTTTCTCTGGCTTATTTCATTAAAAAAAAGTTTGTCTTAAACTCAAAGGATGACTCTGAACAAGAGAATTTCTTCCTCAGTTGATAGGCTAGTACAAAAACTTTGGCACACATGACTTTGTGATGACTTTCAAATTACAGGGACACATATTCTGCTTCTTTTCCATGTTATTAAACTCAAAAGACCTGTTGGTCAACCACATCCAACACAACTGAAAACATGCATTCATGTGACAGTAAATTCAAACCTTTCAATTTCTAACAATATTTAACTGAGAAATGTAAACAATCTGATGATATATCTCCTTGTAGTCATTTTGTGACTTTATGTACAGATCAAAACTGTTTTTATTCATTAAAAATTAATGAGATTCTGGCTAAACAGAAGCCATGTTATTCTTAGCTCTTTGACATTTAAGAACCTCAATTTAAATTCAGGAAGTACTTTTACTTCCTTTGAAGGCTCATCATCTGTCAATAGCCTTCTATATTCTGTTTTCTGGCAATGTAATTACATATCATTTATTTTGTATTTCTATATGATTCTTCTAATTTTCCTTTCTTGAATTCCTACATGTTTTCAAGTATATGAAAGATATCAAATCTGGATAAAAAGTCACTTTCTATGTGGTATTCTTTAGTCTCTCCCCCAAAAAATAAACTCTAGTCCCTCTGTATTTTCTTTACAAGTTGTTCATTCTGTTACAGAATGTTTCTAAGTCTTTGTTTTCTCACCCGTGAAATGGAAATATAATGGTCCCTATTTTATAGAATAGTTATAAGACATAGATAATGCATACAAATTGTTTATTATAGCTTTCTGTAGTTATTATTACATTAGTAATAATGATAGTTATTACTTTTGTAATAATGGTATTTGTCATTATTATTATTATTATTATTATTACAATGGGTTATAATTTATGATATGTTCCTTCAGTACCTCCTCAGATTATAAATTTGTGGGAGCAAAGACCATTTCTTATTCAACTGATCATAACCATGCAATGCATAGCTTTGTACATATCTGGGTAGTAAGTAGTCAGCAGATTTTTTCTTTTTTTATTTTATTGTTGTTCAAGTACAGTTGTCTCCATTTTTCCACCACCACTTTCCCCAGCCCCACCCCCAACCCATCCTCAATCCTATCCCCCATGTCCATGAGTTCTTCATACATGTTCCTTAAACTGACAGTAACCAGAGGGTAGTGGGGAGGGGGATAACAGGAGAAAGAAGAAGTATTCAGTAGATTTTTGCTAAGTAAATTATTTAACAAACCACTCAATTACCACTTATCACCTTTCTATCCAACTTAGTCCACCATGTTATTAAAATAATTTTCTTAGTTACCATTGGTTATATCACAAAATATTATTTGGTTTTAATATAAAATTTTATTCATGAGTACCATTCTGATATTTTAGAATTGCTATCAGACTAGAAAATTATTATATGAATTTTATTTTAAACACTGTAAAAGACTTAATAAGAAAAAGGAAACACTCACAGGTGATTATAATTTCAAGTAGGAAAAGAACAGTAAGATCCAGTTCATTTGATGGGTAGCAGAGAGAATTATAGATTTATACAATTGTTAAAATGGCTAGAGGAGTAAGTGTCTTTTTTTAAAGGGTTATGGGAAAAGAACCAACCTTTATCACCTCTTCTGTAGCACCAAGGTTAAGTAAGCCTCTAAAGAAGCACTGGAGGCCAAGGGAAACTACTGTCTTCCCTGTGGAGAGTAATGGCCTCTCTTCCTCTGCTTTCCAAATGTTATGTATGTGACTTTTATTGTCTAATTCTAAAGGCCAAGGAAATCTGGGAAAAGAAGCTTCACTTTTCTTTCCTGAAATGCAGAAGGTAATGTATTGCTAACTTGCACCAGATAGTCTACATTCAACATATTTTAAGGAGTAAAAATTATGAAGTAGAAAGCTCAAATATTTGAGAATATAGTTAATCCTTGAAGAATACAAGTTTGTGCTGGTCCTCTTATATGAGGAGATTTTTAAATAAATAGTCTGCCCTTGGTATCTGCAGGATTTACAACAGCAAATTCAACAAACCAATATCCAGAAAATTACTGTTTTTGATACCACATGGGTTGAATCCATGAATGAGAAGGGCTGGTTGTAGAGTCAAAAATCACACATGCCCGTTCAGTGTCCCGGAGATGGGTGTCCATAACCTGTGCAGCCAATCATTTAAGGTCAACAGTAATAGATTATCCTATAGAAGATTATAATTCATTGTCAAGTGGGTCCAATTTGCTTTTCCATGAACCAGCCTCTGTTTTCCATTTCTATTTTAGGTGTTCTTATTGCTTCTAGGGTCCAAGGGCATGTTCACTGCTCAAAGAACACCTGGATGATACTTTTGCCACATTGAATGATGCCCAACTTGAATATTTTATTATTAGTATGTCAAAAGAGTTACTATGCTTATCTCAAATGTGTAGTACTTTGAGATCAGAAGGTTACTTAACATCATTAATTTTGTCAAATTTTTCTACTGTTTCTGTAATTCATTTCCTTCTCATTGTCACTGACACCATATCCCCAGTCCAAACAGGCAGCCATCAGCCTGGACTACTGTTAAAATATTTAACTCATGTGCATGCATCTATTCAGCATATACACATCTGCTTGAGTGAATTTTTCAATGTGCAAAATCTCATCACTTTTTATGCTTAGGGTAAATGTATTTCCATTGAAAATAAAATTAAGTTTTTGGACTATAAAATTATCACATTATTAAGAAGGATGGGCTGGGTTGGGAGTAAAAGGCAGAAAACTGTACTTGAACAAAAATTAAAATAAAAAATAAAACAATAATAAAATAAAAAATAAAGTAAATAAAATTCACTTTATTTTTTGTAAACAAATATATATATATACAAAATTATAAAGAATAAAATTAAAATTCTCTGACAAAAAGTCCATTTATAAAATTATAGAGTATGCTTTTTAAGATTTTTTTATGTAAACACCACATATGTACTTATTTCCAAATTAAGTAATAGTTAACACATGCCTTGGGAAAGTCAATGTATTTTTTAAACTTAGCAATGTATTATGAATGAATATCTTCTATGTAAAAAGCTTATAAAATAATATCAATGTTTGATGGCTATATACTGCATATTGTGAAGTCATAGAGTCATGGCATATTTTGTCACTAAACAACACTTTGAGTAGTGTGTGCAAATTTACACAGCAATCATTGAATGTAATATTGATAAATTGTAAGTAATGTGTATGCAATTTTATTGTTTTATGAAAGGTAAGATTAGGATATTGATAAAACTAGATAAAATAAGTTGCAACTGAATAATGAAAAAGTATAGTTGCTGTGAGAGATCCAAGAAGGCATAGTAGCAAGTGAAAGCTATAGTGACCTCTCCCCAGGACCAATATGGAATTATAACTAAATTGGGGAGAAATCGTCCTGAATAACCAACTGAACACTAGTGGGAGAGAAGCCTCATACCAGGGACAGACAGAAGAAACCACTTAGTCACAACAAGACTGGTAGGATATTTGGAGGAGGCACAAAAGAGCTGGCTGGGCTCCCACAGGCAGCAGCTGAAGTTCCAGAGGGATACATCAGTGGCTGGGGGTTGCCAATTGAGAAGTGTGGGGTCTGAACCCCAAGCTGGGCTTCACAACCTACAGCAGTAGAACTGAGAAAGGAAATCAAATAACATATGGCTATGAAAAGCAACAAGGTTTCTGTCCACCACGGAGAGATGGCTGGAGACTCAGGGAACCTCTTAAAAGGCTAACACACAAAAGTTTGTTTGCAGCTACTTACTCTTGGCACTGGCAGAGGGAGGGCAGAGTGGACTAGAGATATTTGAGGTAAGTCTGGGGTTGGTGGCCCTGAGGGAACAGCTGCCAGGATCCCTGTGCTGTCATTCCCCATACTGCAGAAGCCATCTTCCTTAAGCAGAGCATTCCCCTACAAGTGTTGTCAGCCTTAGGGAAAGCAAGAGCCCTTCCCAAAAGAATTACTATGCCCCATCCTGTGGTACTTAAGCTAGGTGCCTGATTATAGCTTGAGGCTACATCACTGATCAGTTTAACAACTAAGGTAAAAAAATTACAAAGAAGCAACAAAAATGGAAAGTCTAAGAAAGAGAGCCCAGATGAAAGAACAAGATAATTCTCCAGAAGAAGAACTAGATGGAATGGATGCAAGCAATTTATTGGAGAGTTTAGAGAAATGATTATAAGGATACTCAACAGCATGCAAAAAACAAAAACAAAAACAAAACAAAACAAAACATAGAATCCATAAAAAAAGGATGAGCCAGGAATAAAGAATGTAATATATGAAATAAATAATACACTGGAAGGACTAAACAGAATATTAGATGAAACAGAAGATCCCATCAGGGATTTGGAAGATACGGTAGAAAAAAACACCCAGGAAGAGCAGCAAAAAGAGAAACTAATTTAAAGAAATGAGGACACCCTAAGAAACATTTTGGGCAACATGAAGCATAACAACATCCATGTCATGGGAATATCAAA
This sequence comes from Tonatia bakeri, assembly GCA_004024845.1. Taxonomy (NCBI): domain Eukaryota; kingdom Metazoa; phylum Chordata; class Mammalia; order Chiroptera; family Phyllostomidae; genus Tonatia; species Tonatia bakeri. The sequence goes on along the minus strand of PVIA01001363.1, from coordinate 90,696 downwards.
AGGAGAAGAAGCTGAGCAAGGGATCAAGAACTTATCTGAAGAAATAATGACTGAAAATTCCCTAATCTGCTGAAGGAAAAAGACACACAAGTCCAGGAAGCTCAGAGAGTCCCAAACAAGTTGGACCCAAGAAGCATACACTGAAATACATCATAATTAAAATGACAATGCTTAAAGATAAGGAGAGATCCTAAAAGTTGCAAGAGAAAGGCAGGTAGTTACACACAACAGAGCATCAGTTAGACTGTCATCTGATTTCACAACAGAAACATTTTGGCCAGAAGGGAGTGATGTGAAATATTCAAGGTGATGAACAGCAAGGACCTACCACCAAGGCTATTTTACACAACAAGGTTATCATTTACAATTGCAGGTGAAGTAAGGAACAACCTCCCAGACAAGAAAAAACTAAAGGAGTTTGTTAACACCAAACCAGCACTGCAACAAATGTTAAAAGGCTTGATTTAGGAAAAAAGAGAAAGAGAAAGAAAAAAACAGAGAAAAATAGTCTAACAATAAAATGGCACTAAATATGTATCTGTCAATAATCATCCTAAATGTAAATGGCTTAAACACTCAAACCAAAATATATAGGGTAGCTGAATGGATAAGAAAACAAGACCCATATATATGCTGCTTCTAAGAAACCCATCTCAGATCAAAAGATACAGACTAAAAGTAAAGGATTGGAAAAACTAATTTCATGCAAATGGAAAGGGGAAAAAAGCTGGGGTAGCAGTACTTATATCTGACAAAATAGACTTTAAAACCCAGGCTATAGTAAAAGACAAAAAAGGACACTGCATAATGATAAAGGGAAAAATCCAACAGGAGGATATAACCCTTGTAAACGTGTATGTACCCAACATGAGAGCAGCTTAATATGTGAAGTAAATCTTGATGGACAAAAAAACAGTACAGGGATAGTCAGGGTTTTAATACCATATTGACTTCAATAGATAGATTTTCTAGGCAGAAAATCTATGTGTGGAGAAAATCCTATATGTGTGGAGGATACTGGCCAGCAGTATTCATTGTTGCGGATGCTCGTCGAAACTCGAGAAAAACATACAGACAACCGAGTCCTGTGGAGAAATAGGTACGAAATGGCCACGCTCTCTAGTGGAGAGTACCTTGGCCACCCTCTCTAGTGGAGAGCGCTGCATTCCCCCACCCGAGCAGGCTTTTATTAAGAATACTGATACAGTTGGTGAATTACAGTCTGGCCAGGAAGATAAAACAAGTAGTTAGCTTTGAAAGGGAGTGGCAGATCTCCCGCTGGGATTCTGAGATTTTGGGGTTTTATCATTTAAAAAGACTACAGGACCTAAAAGAATAGTTTGGTTTCCTGCCTGTGCCTTCATATTCTAATTAAAGAGCATCCTCCAGCAAGCAGATCTTATAGGATCTTTCATATTCTATGTCCCAGGTCTGATTACCCCAGGGGGCTGCTGACTCTGGTTTGTACTGCACCACTCCTGTTATTTCTGCAGGCCTGAGTTGGGCAGAGGAGGCAAAGGGAGCCAGGAGACTTGGATTTCTCAAAAAACTCAGGTTTTGGCAAAGCATAGGGGGCAGCGGTCGATGGCAATCACCCTTTCATTTCCACAGCCCCTCAAGTCGTTCCCTGAGGCCTCCACGTGATCATGCCTGTCTTAGGTGATTCCCCCTGTGGGAAATCTTACCTGTCATTGGCTAACTGATCAAGCATTCAGGTCAGCACAGAACAGGCAGCATTCATGCCAGGGAAATAAGTTTTATCTCCTTAATGTCTCCTGGTTTGGAGGTCTCTTACTCAGCCTTAGTCACAGGCAGTTAAAACTTCCTGAGACCGCGCAGGGTGGACCTCAATAACAATGGTCTTAAAGAATACACTGAATCAAATGGATTCAATTGATATCTTCAGAGAATTTCACCCCAAAGCTGCAGAATATTCATATTTTTCAACACACATGAGATGTTTTCTAAGATAGAACACATGTTAGGACAGTAAACAACTCTCAATAAATTTAATATGATTGAAATCATATCAAGCATATTCCATGACAACAAGCCTATGAAATTAGAATGAACCACAAGAAGAACACTGAAAAACATGCAAAAAACATGGAAGCTAAATAACATATTAAACAATGAATGGGTCAACAATTAGGTCAAGGAAGAAATCAAAAGTTACCTTGAAACAAATGAAAATGAGGATACAACAATCCAAAATCTGTGGGACACTGGGCAAGCAGTCCTAAGAGGGAAATATATAGTATTACATGTCTATCTCAAGAAAGAAAAAAAGCTGAAATAAACAATCTAACTTCACACTTACAGGAACTTGTTAACAACACGTTAACAACAAAGAACAAGAAATAAAGCAAACAACAAAGAAAGCCCAAAGTTAGTAGAAGGAAGGAAATAATAAAGATCAGAATAGAAATAAATGTAATAGAGTCTAAAAAGATGATACAAAAGATAAATGAATGCAAGAGCTGGTTCTTTGAAAAGATTAACAAGATTGGCAAACCTTTAACCAGAGCTGTCAAGAAAAAAAGAGAAAGAACTGAAAAATATAAAATCAGAAATGAAAGAGGAGAAATAACAACTAACCCCCCAAAATACAAAGGATTGTAAGAAAATATTCTGAACAACAGAAACTATATGCCGACAAACTGAACAACCTGGATCAAATGGATAAATTCCTAGAAACATACAATCTTCCAAAACTAAATCAGGAAGAATCAGTGAATCTGAATACACAGATTACACTTTGTGAAATTGAAGCAGTAATGAATTTCACTAGGTGCAATAAAAAACTCCTAACAAACCAAAGCCCTGGACTTGATAGCATCACAGGTGAATTTAACCAAACATTCTGAGAAGAAATAACAGCTCTTCTCAAACTATTTCATAAATTTCAAGAAAAGGGGAGGGTCTCAAATCAGTTTATGAGGCAGCATTATCCTGATCCCAAAACCAGATAAAGACACTACAAAGAAAGAAAATTATAGGCCAATATCTCTGGTGAACATGGACGCTGAAATCCTCAACAAAATGTTGGCAAATCAAATATAGCAATGTTTCAAAAAGGCCATACACAATGATAAAGTGGGATTTATTCTGGGAATACAAGGTGTTACAACCATCACAAATCAATCAATGTGATTCACCACATTAAAACAATGAAAGATACAACATGATCATATATCAATAGATGCAGGAAAAGCATTTGATAAAATTCAGCACCCATTTATGATAAAAACTCTCACCAAAATGGAATTAGAGGGAGCATATCTGAACATAATGAAGGCCATATATGACAAATCCATTGCCAGCATCATACTCAATGTGCAAAAACTACAAGCATTTCCATTAAGATCGGAAACAAGACAGGGATGTCTGCTTTCACCCCTCTTATTCAACATAGGACTGAAAGTCCTAGCCACAGCAAATAGACAAAAAGAAGAAATAAATGTCTTCCAAATTAGAAAGGAAGAAGTAAAAACTCATTATCTACAGATGACATGATACTGTACATAGAAAACCCCAAAGATTCTGCCAAAAAAACTACTAGAACTGATAAATGAATTTAGCAAAGTAGCAGGATACAAAATTAATACACAAATCAGTTATATTTTTATATGCCAATAATGAACTAATAGAAAGGGAAGTTAAGAAAACAATCCCATTCACAATTGTTATAAAAAGAATAAAATAACTAGGAATAATCCTAATTAAGGACATAAAATATCTGTACTTGGAAAATTATAAGCCACTGAGGGAATAAATAGAAGAAGATACAAATAGGTGGGAGCACATACCATGTTCATGGATAGGAAGAATTACCATAATTAAAATGTTCCTACTATCCAAAACAAATTACCAATTCAATGCTATTCCTATCAAGATTCCAATAATGTATTTAACAGAACTAGAAAAAATATTTTAAAAATTCATGTGAAACCACAAAAGACCCCACATAGCATCAGTGATCCTGAGAAAGAAGAACAAAGTGGGAGGAATTGTGCTACCTAATATCAAACTACACTGCAAGGCCATAGTAATCAAAGTAGCATGGTACTGGCATAGAAAAAGATACATAGATCAATAGAACAGAATAGAGAGCACATAAATAGACTAGCACCTTTATAGTCAATTAATATTCAACAGAGAGTAAGCAAGCTCATAAATGGACTAATGATAATCTATTCCATATACAGTGTTGGGAAAATTGGACAAATACATGAGGAATAATGAAACTAGACCACCATACATCACACAGAAGAATAAATTCAAAATGGATCAAAGACTTAAATGTGAGACCCAAAACCATAGAGTGTAGATGAAAACATAAGCAGCAAAATCTTAGACATCACTTGTAGCAATATTTGATTGGATATATTGCCCCAGGCAATGGAAACAAACAAAAACAAAAAACAATAAACAAATGGGACTACATCAAACTAAAATGTTTTTGTACGGCAAAGGAAATCATCAACAAAGTAAAAGCCAACCCACAGAATGGAAGAATATATTTTCCAATACATCTGATAAGGAGTTTATATCCAAAATTTATAAATAACTTATAAAATTCAACACTAAAAATAAAGAGAAACCAATTTTAAAATGGGCAAAGGATATGAATAGACACTTCCCCAAAGAAGACACACAGATGACCAAAAGACATATGAAAAGATGCTCAACATTACTAATCATCAGAGAAATGCAAATTAAAACTACAATGAGATATCACCTGACACCTGTCAGAATGGCTATCATCAATAAATCAAAAAATAACAGGTGCTGGAGAGGATGTGGACAAAGAGGAACACTTTTGCACTGTTGGTGGGAATGTAGACTGGTGCAGCCACTAGGGAAAGCAGTATGGAGATACCTCAAAAGGTTAAAAATAGATCTGCCTTTTGTCCCAGTGATCCCCCTTCTGGGAATATATCTGAAGAAGCCCAACACACTAATTCGAAAGAACATAAGCACCCCAATGTTCATTGCAATGTTGTTACAATTGCCATGATATGGAAGCAGCCCAAGTGTCCATCAATAGATGAGTGGATAAAACAATTGTGGGACATTTACTCAATGGATTTCTACTCGACCATAAAAAAGAAGAAAATTTTACTCTTTGAGGCAGTATGGTTGGACCTGGAGAAAATTATGCTAAGTAAAATAAGTCAGTCAGAAAAAGACAAACACCATCTGATTTCACTCATATGTAGAATCTAGTGAAAAAACTGAACTAACAAGGAAAATGAGGGTGGATGCACATAGATGGAGAGCAGGACGACAGCAAGTTGGGGGCGGGGAGATTAGGGTGTGGAGGGATTGAACCAAAAAACTGAAACAGGGGTGTCCAACCTTTTGGTATCTCTGGGCCACACTAGAAGAGTTGTCGTGGGCCACATGTTAAATACACAAGCTCTAATGAAATCTGATAAGCAAAAAAAAGGTCCATGCATAATTTTTGTCATATACTCCACAACAATAAGTGAAAAAGTCCTCACATAATAACCCTAATTATGCAGCGGCCCTTTCTGATAATCTTTTAAAATCATTGAGCAGGTCCCAAGTTTTTGATCACTAATATAGAAAATGCACATATCTAATTAATAAAATGCCATTGATTTTTAAAACTTTATTATAAAAGTAAAACAAAAGAGAACAACATAAAGCAAGTGGGTTCTTTGACATTGTATTTGAGAAACTAGTGCATCAGTATCTGGTTTGAAAGAAACACTTGTAGTTCTCTGTGAGTTCTCAAGGTATATCAGGTATTTTGTTCTAATTTTGCTCTTAATTTGTTTTATAGAAACAAATTAATTTGTTTCTTGAAAATTGTTGCTTGCAAATGTAGGTACTGCCAAATAGGATGACAAGAATAAGGCATGATTGTGAAGCAAGGGATATTTGTCTCTGAGAAAATAAGACCTATAAAAGTCCAGTAAAAAGATATGATCAAATTTTTCTTTAAGTTCAATGTCAGATTGCAGTTCTATGTATTCCATTTGAACATTGGCAGGTAACATATTTATGTTGACTAAAAATGGAGTCACAAATATAGTATTGATTATTTTCCCAGAAATATTGAAATATGTTTTCAAGCTCTTGCATAAAATCAAAAAGCAAGTCTTCATATTTTTCACTGTTTGCAGGACTGTGTTTAGCCAACGTGTCTAAATGCATAAAGGTGTTTGCCTTAATTTGAGCTTGCCATAATTTCAGTTTCATTTGGAATTCTGTTATGGTTTAAAACATGGTATTGATAAGTTGGTTTTCTCCTTGAAGATGGATGTTTAACTCATTTAAATGAGCAATTAAATCCACTAAAAATGCTAAATCTATAAGATAGTTTTCATTGTCAAATTCTGGCCCAAATTTATTTTTTGATACCATAAATTACTTGATAACATGTCACAAATCACAAAGTCTTTTCTACCTTTGGCCTTGACTTAGCCATCTTACTTCCAAAAAGTAAATGATGTCGCCATAGTCAGCATCAGCACTTTTAAGGCATTCCTGAAATTGGCAATGATTCAAGTCCATTGCTTTTATGAAATACAGATTTGATGATGATTTGCATGATGTTATTCATTTTTAAAGCTTTTGTGCATAAATTTTTTTGATGTACTGTGCAATGATACTTCATCAAACATCAATTTTGGGCAGCAATTGCATCATCTTCTGTTAATTTTACAAGTCCCTGTCTTTTACCCACCATCGCTGGGGCACCATCAGTAACTATACCAGATATGTTGACAATAGACAAAGAAAATCACTTTAACATATTTTTACTGCTTCATATAAGTATATTGATGTAGTTGTGTCTTATAATGGCACTAAAAATACCATTCCTTCAGAGACATTATATTTATCATCAATGCCTCCAATAAAAATGGCAATTTGAACCATATCTGTAGCATCAGTGCTATCATCCATCACCAAAGCATAAAATTTGAAAGTAGCAGTTTTACTCTCCAAACTTCTTTCAGTAGATTTTCCAGTTTCTTCAGTTTGCCTAGCTATAGCCTGGTGAGACAAACTGATTTTAGAAATACTCTTCTTTTTTTCAGGGAAAATTATACCTGCCATGCTCTCTATACATCATTTAATAAACTCACTATCAGTAAATGGTTTTGATTTTTTTGCTATTAAATATGCTACATAACTAGTTTTTGCATAACTAGCTTTTACAATGGATACCCCTTTGAGTTGATACTTTTTGAAAAACTTTTTGTTGAGAAGACAGACTTTTTTCAGTTCAACTATTTTGCACTTATGACACAATCCTTCATATGCATTGAATTTAGCAGCATGTTTTTGCCTAGAATGCCTTTTGAAATTATAGTCTTTGAAAACTTGCACAAATTCCCTGCAAATTAAGCAGAGTGCCTTACTACTTGCCTTGACAAAAATATAGTCATCTGTCCACTTCTCATTGAACAATCTTCCTTCATGTGTAATTTTTCTTTTGGGGGGTTCTTTTTTTCTTTTGAGATGCTTTAGAATCTATGCTGGAATTAAAAATAATGATAATAGATAAAGGACTTTATTTACTTTTATTATGAAAATTAATTGACAGGAAAATAGAAAGCAAGATTGGACCCTTCCACAGTCCTCTAGTCTTTCCAGGCAAGGTGAGGTGGAGGACCAATTAGAGAGTGTGGTGGGTGATGTGTGAGGCACTGTAGAGGTGTGAAAGTACCTTTAACAATCAAATAAGAATGCTTATCTGACTTATAAATAATATTAAACACCTAATGGGGCAATGGTAGGTTGAAATATCATTGATAATTGCTGCTTTGCTAAGTCACCATGAGCATATATAATGTCTACATTTATTTTATGAGGCATTTTGACATATAATCACAAAAAAATCTTATAATGTTTTAAGTAAATTTTCAATTCTGTGTTGGGCCACATTCATAGCCATTCTGGGTTGCACACAGCCCCCGGGCCACAGGTTGGACACGCCTGGGCTAAAGGACTTATGGATATAGACAACAATGTGGTGATTGCCCAGGGGGGAGGGGAGTGTAAGGGGACTAAATGGAAAAAAATACAATAAATATTAAATGTAAAAAGCAATTTGCTGTAAAATTGAAGAATATCGAAAAGTCAGAGTCTGATTTATGTTAATCTTGGGTGTAATTTGTCCCAAATAATGTAAGTATACAATTTCCTTATGAAAATTTAATCTTGTTTTAAGCTTGTGATTTTACTCATTTAAACTTATTATGGAGGTGAAATTCACATAAAATAAAATTAGCCATTTTAAAGCATACAATTTGTTGGCATTTAGCACAATGACAATCTAAGCAACCACCACTTATATCAAGTTATAAAATATTTCATCACCTGCCCCAAAACCTCCAAATGCATCATGCAGTTGATTCCCATATCTGTCCTCCTGCCAATAACACAGGAAGTATGAATCCTTTATCTCAATTCTTTCTCTCAAAATTATTTTGGCTTTTGTTTCTGCATAGAGGCCACTGGAATTTCAATTGTATCTATAGATTACTTAGGGTAGTATTGTGATCGTAACAATATTAAGTTTTTCAGAATATAAACACCAGATGTCTTTAGATTATTTAGGTTTTATTTATTTTAGCAATACTTTAGGGTTTTCAGTGAGCAAGTTGGCCACTTCCTTGGCTAAGTTTATTCCTAGATGTTTTATTTGTTTGTATGCTATTGTAAATGCAATTGTTTTCTCAATTTATTTTTCAGATTGTTCATTGTCAGTGTATAGAAATGTAACTGATTTTTGTGTGCTTAATTCATGTATTCTCTCTAATACAGGAATACTTCAGAGATATTGTAGATTTGGTCCAAACAACTAAAATAAGGCAAGTATCACAATAAAATCAGTGGTAATCCTTTTGCTGGTAGAAGGTCTTGCCTTCAGTTTGTAAAACAAAAAATGCAACATCTGTGAATTGCAATTAAATGAGGTATGCCTATAGTTTGTGGATTTTACTCGTGATATCTGCAAATACAATATTTTTCATTTTTCCCTTCCTAATTTGAATGTTTTTTTAATGACTCTGGCAAAAGCAAGCATCCTGGTCTTGTTCCTGACCTTAGGGAGAAAGCTTTCAGACTTTCCTCATTGAATATAATGTTGGCTGTGGATTTTTAAAAAATGTTCTTTACCAAGTTGATAAAGTTCCCTGCAGTTTCTAGTTTCCTCAGTGTATTTATCATAAAAGATTGTTGTGCTTTGCCACATTCATTTTTTTTTGCTACATTTGGGATGATTATTCATTTTTTCCTTAATTCGATTTATGGGGTATGTTACACTGTTGATTTTCATGTGATGAACCACCCTTGCATTTATGGCATAAATCCTATTTGGTCATTGCAATGGATTGAATGTTTGAATTCTCTGTCCCAGTCACACGTTCAAACACTAACCTCACAGTGTCGATATCTGGTGGTATATCCTTTAGGAGGGAATTAGATTGTGAGGGTGGAGCCCTCATGAATGCTATTAGTGCCCTCACACAAAAACACCAGACAACTTGCTTTCTCTCTCTTTCTGCTCTCTGCTATGTGAGAACACAACAAAAGATGATGATCTGCAAAGCAGGGAGTAGGCCCTCAGCAAGGACATGACCGTGGTGGCATCCTGCTCTCAGACTTTCAACCTCCAGAACTGTTTATTGTATTTTGTTATAGCAGCTTAAGTAGACTAAGGTGTTAATGCTTCTCATTTTTATTATCGTTATTCTATTACACTTGTCCCAATTTTTCTTCCTTTGTCCAACTCAACCCAGTCAACTGTCACCCCCACCCCCACAGTCAATTCCCACAATGTTGTCCATGTCCATGGGTCATTCATACACGTTCTTAGATCCTCTCCCCTTCTTTCCACCATTATCCCCTCTCACCCTGTCAGCTGTCAATCTGTTCTATATTTCCATGTCTCTGGTTCTATTTTGCTTGTTAGTTTATTTTGTTCATTAGATTCCTCTTACAAGTGAGGTCATATGGTATTTGTCTTTTACTGAGTGGCTTATTTCACTTAGCATAATAGTCTCCAGTTCCAACCACACTGTCCCAAAAGGGTAGGAGCTCCTTCTTTCTTTCTGCTGCATATTATTCCATTGTGTAAATGTATCACAGTTTTTTAATCCACTCATCTACTAATGGGCTGTTTCTGGCACTTGGCTGTTGTAAATAGCACTGTTATAAACATAGAGCTGCATAACTTCCTCTGAATTAACATTTGGGAATTCTGAGGGTACAGTCCCAGCAGTGGAATTGCTGGGTCAAAAGGCAGTTCTATTTTTAGTTTTTTGAGGAAATTCCATACTGTTTTCCACAGTGGCTGCACCAGTCTGCATTCCCACCAACAGTGCACTAGGGTTTTCTTTCCTCCACATCCTTGCCAGCACTTGTTGTTGTTTCTAATATGATTTTGTGCTGAATTTGCTTTGCTAGTATTTTGTTGAAGATTTTTATATGTATCTTCATAAAAGATATTGGTATGCCGTTTTCTTGTGGTGTCTTTGTCTGACTTAGGTATTAAGATAATAGTGTCCGAATACAATGACTTTCAGTCAAGTTCTTTTTTGCTATACGTTTTGAAAGAGTTAGAGAAGAATCATTCACTAAATGATTGATAGAATTCATAAGGGAAGATATCTGTTTTTGCGCTTCTCCACTGGGAGCTTTTCAATAACTGAATGAATCTTATTTTTTCTATCCTTTATTTCATGTTATCTCTGATATAATTTTGATCATTTATTTCTTTTTGCTGGTTTTGGTTTAAGTTTATTCTTTTTTCAGTTCCTGAAGGTGTAAAGTTAGGTTATTAATTTGGGAACACCCTGCATTTTTAATTTGGTGTTTACAGCTGTAAACTTCCCTGTGAACTCTGTTTTGCTGTGTCTCATAAGTTTTATGTTATGTGTTCATTTACATTCATCTGAAAGTATTATCTAATTTTTTGTGATTTCTTTTTGACTCACTAGGTATTCAAGAACATTGTTAACTTTCTATATTTTTTGTAATTTTTCAAGTTCTTTTTGGACTTGATTTCTATTTTTACTTTATTGTGGCTAGAAATGATATTTTGGATGATTTTGTTTTTTCTACATTTGTTGAGTCTTGCTTAACATATGGCCTAACCCAGAGAATGTTTCATGTGGCCATTATTTTTAGGAAAAACAAAACATCTTAACATATCCTAAAACAAAATAAACAATAACTTGGTCCCTAACCATTCTTCTAGCCTTATTTTGTACTCAGTTTCTCTTACCCATTGTTCTTGTCATACTACCATTCTTTTAGAGACTTAGATTTGCCCAACTTGTCTCACAATAAGGCTTCGTAGCAGCGGTTTTTATTTTGCTGTTTTTTATCCTTATCTAGGGAGCACATTCTTCCCTTTAATAGATATCACAGTTGAAAACACCTTTATTTCTATGATTATTGTTTTAATACCTAACCCCACCACTAGACCCTAAAAAACAAACAAACAAACAAAAACCAATATACAAACAAACAAATACCTCTAGGATGGCAGGAACCAAATTGATTTTGCTCATTTTTTTTTGTCTCCAGACACTAATATAAAAATGTTCTCAATAGGTATTTTTGGAGTAAATGAGTAAATAAGTGAAGGTAAAGGTTGATTCTTCAGTCCTCAAATTATACCAACTACTTTAATTTTATTTAACTGTGGTCACTAAAACCACAACAGTCTGTAATAAAAGAGGATGTATAAATGAATAAATTGACAGCTATTATTCAACTCATTCTTAGAATTAATGTAAAACATATGATCTGCTCCACTTGAGAGGAATGATTTCTTGATGGTATTATTCACAAAGTTATCTGGTATGTTCCTTTCATATGGAAAATTTAAATTCCTATAATGTGCTAAGCATTAGACACAGCATATAAAAATAATTTGAGAGTATTTTAAACACTTAGCTTTTTTCTGCTCATATCCTTATCAGATTATTTATAAGCTATTAGCAGAGCTAATATAAATGGGATGCATTTTTGGAGTACTTTGAAACTGAAAAATTTATGAGTTTTATCTTTGTGCCATAGAATAAAAAGATATTAGAGTTAACAAACACTTTAAAGATAATCTAATATTCCCTCCTTAATTTACAAATGAGAAAGTTTAGGCTTTGATAGACTAAGTGATTGCTTTGAGGTCACAATGCTGGCAACTTAATTCTAAACTTCTAAAACCCATAAAAGACCTAATTCAATTACAGCATGTTGCTACCATAGGACCTCTTAATTAATTCAATGCATACTTATAAGAAGCTTATTATCATTATGTTAAAAATAATACCTGTGCCTTGGTTGGGTGGCCCAGTTACTTAGAGTATCATCCCAGACACCAAAAGCTTGCAGGTTTGATCACCCTGGTCAGGGCACACAACTAGGTTGCAGGTTTGTTCTTCAGCTGGGGTCTATACAGGAGGCAACCGATTGATGCTTCCTTTTCATATCAATGTTTGTCCGTCTTCCTTTCTCTCTCTCCTTCTCTCTCTCTCTCTCTTCCCCTCCCTCCCCCTCTCTCAAAATATTCAATGAATATATCCTCAGGTGAGGATTAAAAAAATAATAACAATAAAAATAAAAATAATTCCTGTGCTTCTGGTTTGAACCATGATGCAGTAACAGATCATGATACAGGAAGATGCTTAACTTCCTATTACAAACAACTATGAAACAATTGTGTTTAGGCGTTGGATAAAATGAATCATAAGGCTGGGGTCCTTGAGGTCCTTGGAGAAGGGAATTACATGAGATAAGTTCCACACATCCCTTACCATTTGTCTGGGGTACTTTCCAAGCCATGCCACAAGAAGATAGAGACCAGAGTCCAGTCCAGTGGTGATGATGAGTGGAGAAAACTCAAAATAAGGTTCAGGGCCACTGAGGTAGTTGGAATATGAGAAACAATGCATAAAAGAAGAAGGTGTGTAGAGGAATTTTGTATATAAGAGGTTTTTGAGTCTTTGGCCAAATCCTAAGCCTTACATCTACTCATATAGGATGAGGAGGCTTCATGAAGGTCGGCAAAGAACAGCTACTCTTGTGGTAGGAGTTGCACTATATTGAAACGCTGGAGACGTGACAGGCATTAGTGAAAGCCACAAGCATCTAGGTGAGACCCCAGCTAAGCCAGAGCACAGGGAGGCGCTAAACCTGCCTCACAAAGCCTAAAAGTAAGAAGTAATAGGATGAAGCTCATTTTCCAGTAAGTGAACAAAACAAAGTTCAATATTCTTCTAAGGAAGTTTACATAAATCAAACTCTCTGCATCATAAAACACACAATTTTCAGAAAACTTTAAATAGTAAATATTCCCAGTGATGTTGGCTTATCTATTATAAATATATTTTAATACAGCTATTATAATATATTCAGCTATTATAATGTCACTATTTTAATACAGCTATTATAACTATATTCATAGATTTAAGAGAAAGGGGGACAAAAAGAATGGCAAGGTGGGTACTTCACATAGAAATTAAAGAACCAAATAAAAATTTTGTATATGCAAAGCACAGTATATGAATTAAAATTTTATCTGGCAGGGTTAAGAGTAAATTAACAGAAGAAATATTAGTGGGTTTTGAAATAAGAGAGGTAAAAGAACTTGAGGTAAATAATATTTCATGAAATAATGGCTGAAAAAGTTCAGATGTAATGAAAAATACCAACCTACAGGTTTGAAAAACAGAATAAACACAAAGCAAACTACATCATTTCAGAGTGATGCAAACCAAAGATGAAGAGAAAGTCTTAGAAATAGCCAGAGAAACAAGGACACTGATAAAGGGAAACAATGATAAAAATAACTGCAAAACTGTCATCAGAAAAAAGCAATCTGGAAAAGAATATAATAATACCTTTAAAACTCTGTAAGAGGAAAGAAATTATTAACTTAGAATTCTGTATCTAGCAAAAATAACTTCTTTTTTTAAAAATCACATTTTTCAATTACAGCTTGCATTCAACATTATTTTGTATTAATTTGAGATGTATAGCATAGTGGTTGACAAGCATATACTTTACAAAGTGTTCCTCCTAATATTTCAAGTACTAGCTGGCACCATACTTTGTTATTATAACATCTTTGGCTATATTTCCTATACTGTACTTTACATCCCCATGATTATTTTGTAAATACTAATCTGTACTTCTCAATCTTTTCACCTTTTCTGTTCATACCCAACTTCAACTATCAGTTTGTTCCCTGTATCTGTGAGTCTGTTTCTGTTTCATTTGCTCATTTATATTGTTTTTTAGATTCTACCTATAAGTGAGATCTTATGACATTCGTTTATCTCTGACTGACTTATTTCAGTTAGCATAATACCCTCTAGAACCATCCATGTTGTTGTAAATGATAGGACTTTGTGCTTTTATATGACCAAGTATTATTTCATTGTATATATAACACAGCTTTTTTATCCACTCATCCATTAATGGGCACTTGGGTTGCCTGCATAGCTTGGCTCTTGTAAATAATGCTTCAGTGAACACAGAGTTGCATATAGTCTTTCAAATTAGTGTTTTGGCTTCCTTTGATAAATTCTCAGAAGTAGAACAGCTGAGTTATAAGGCAGTTTCATTTTTAATTTTTGAGGTAACTTCACAGTGCTTTCCACAATAGCTGCACCAATCTGCATTTTGACCTACAGTGTACCAGGGTCCCTTTTCCTCCACATCCTTGCCAACACTTGCTGCTTATTGATGTATTGATGATAGCCATCTGACATGTGTGAAGTGATAGCTCATTGTGGTTTTAATTTGCATTTTTCTGATGATTAAGCAAAAATAACTTTCAAAAATAAAGGCAAAATAAGACCTATTTAGATAAACAAGGCTGAGGTCATGGTCTTCGAGAGACCTACACTACAAGAAGTCTTAAAAGAGATTTAGAGTGAAGAATGTGCCCTAGGGCTAAAGGACCATAGTCCTAGCTCCCAGGCCTGTGGTCTCATTATTACATCACTGGTTTTGAGACATCAGTGCCCTAGTCCCTGCTGTGTGATGGTCAATGATAAGAGATTCATTAGCCAGTTATCCTTCTTCAATCCAGCAGTGAGGTACCCTAATTTACATATGACAAGTGAATGTTAAATGTTAACTCAATAAAGTTCAAGTAGGCCCCATTTAAAGGGCCTCTAAGGGGAGACATTAAATGTAGAAGCTTCTGGCAGCAAAGGTCACTGAAAAAAGATACTTGTGTGCTGGGGTCCAAGGTAAAGTTTTCATATATTCATAAAGCAATCCTGACCTCACTAGTCTAAACATGGGAGGTCTTTGCATTTGAAGCTAAAACACTTGTATTCCTGTTCTTCTGTGCAGGCTCAGGGGAGCTTTAGAGGTGGGAGTGCATCATGAAGACCTCAGAGCTCTTATGCCCACCTGTGATTGGCACCAAATATGTGTGCTTTCATCATAAGGACCCAAGAGATTAGGCCATGAAGATATTTTGTGGGAAGGAAAGGAGGGGCCCTTTGGATAACCCTTATCCCTGTGACTCTTCATGAAAATTTAATCCTGGGAAGATGCACCGTGTTTGCCTGAAAACCATCAATTAAATGAACTTTAAACTGTAATGCTGTCTTACAGAGAAATAATGGTGACAGCATATCAATGGAAAAGAAAAATACTGCTACCTGAAATGAAATATCAAGAATTACTCCAATGGAATGATATAGGAGAACACATTAGACCAGGAGTATGAGGATCTGAGCTTCAAGTACTTAGGGGCTGACTTTTTTAACAAGTTCTTCATCTCTTTGATCCTCACTTTCTTCAATGGCAAAAGAACACAATGGCTTAGGACTCCTTTAGGTTTGTGGGTTAATCATTCAATGAAATAGGTTATTTGACTTGTAAAGTAATAATTAAAACAGCTTTATTTGACCACATACAAAACATTCCCATTAAGTGACTATGGGATGCTTGGTGTATTAGGTAAGCTTTAGTTTGTTTACTCATAAGATAGATTTAACACCTTTTAAGTGACAAAATACATTTTCAATTATGTTCATATCCAGACAGTGTTTAGATTCTTTTTTTTTGCCGACATAGCATAAAACCATAATAAACATAGTACTTTTTCCCCAAAATTTTTTTCAGAAGGAAAGAGAGTAAAGACGGAATTTCGTAAACCTTAAAACTGTCTTATGTTTTGGCACCATGAGCATTTCTCCAGCCTGCTATGAGTGTAACAGGGTGCAGCCAAAAGGGGGTCCCCAAATAGGGATTTGTAATGGGGTCCAGAAGAGCTTGGATATGATTGGCTCCATTCCACAGGGCCAAACCTGCCTGGAATGCTGGCAGCTGTGACCAATTGTGGAAGGAGCCATAAATAAGCCTGTAGAGGAAGATTGGCACTGTGATTTAAACCCAGGTGCAGCAGCCATTAGGGGTCTTTTCGTGAACCACATGGCTTGGGTGAGAGTCAGCATCACACGGCTTTGGAAGTGCTCCCTTTTGCCATGTGGATGGTGCCAGAAGCCTGAATCATGGACTTCTACTTCTTTCCTGAGATATGGTACCCCAGACTGGGCAGACGGAGAAGGAAGGACCGTGTGCATTTGTGGGTATTCTAAAGAATTTTCGTCTGTATAACTTTTAAATAAATAATAATTCCTTCCTTTTTCACCAGTCTCTGGCATTGAGAGACATCTTTCCTCTGGCAGTAGGCAAAGTGAACCTAATACAGAGGAGGAGCCCCCAGAGAAAAAGGGGGGTCTTTTATATTGTTCAGCCCTCACTTTCATCTGTTCTGTAACATGAGGAATAATTTAATATAAGGGAAACCATTTCCACTCAAGACGGAGGCATAGGTAGACACACTGTGCCTCCGTGCACAAATGTCCCTCCTTTACCTTGAATAGGAATATATATCAATTAGAATTAGACAGGCAAAGAAATAAGAGAAGTTGGTTAGCTATGATAAACCAAGCATGTAGAAACAATTACCAGAGACCTCTACTCAATTGAACGTATCCTTTTGCCCCCATGACAAATTCTGAGAACTTTAATAAACAATAAGACATTTAAATTTTGTACATGCAGCTATTTCTAATTGTTTGCATTTAATAGGTTGCTAGATTAGCATGACCAGATATTTGAGTAAAACACTTCCTGTTTCACCTAATTGCAAATGTTAATCACTGCCAAAAATGAAAATATAAAAATCTGTTTGTACTTGCAATAAATGTAACAGAGCTTCACCATCCTGTGAGTTGTATTGTCATCTATTACCCATCGCCAATGCCTTACCCATCTTCAGGAGACCCTTGACCCAGCTGCCGCCAGACTGGAGCACTGAGCCTCTTTTCCTTATTCTTTCTTGGTGTTTTTGTCTACTTTGTCCTCCAATTCGCTGATCCGATCTTCTGCTTCATCAATCCTGCTTTTCATTCCTTCTACTGTGTTCTTCAGTTCAGAAATTATACTCTTCATTTCCTCTTGGCTCTTGTTGATAGTTTGTATTTCCTTTTTCATATTGATATAGTTTGCAGTGAGATCATTGTAGCTTCCCTGTAGTTTCTGGTAGCTCATTGTGAGCTCATTGAGCTTTCTTATAATCATTGTTTTGAACTCAATATCTGATTGTTGAGTTGCCTCTGTTTCATTTAGCATTTTTTCTGTGGCTTCCTCCTTTCCCTTCATTTACAGATTGTTTCTTTGTTATTTCATTGTTTGTGAGACTCTTCTTGTTAGCCTCTTTCTTAAATTGATCTGTTCTGGTTTCCTGAGTTTATAGTGTGAATTTCTGTGGTAGAATACCTGTGAGGATCAGTGGTGCAGTCTCCTTTGGGTATCCTGGTGTTCACAGCTTCCCCCTACTCTTTTTTTGTGATCAGTTGGAGGAGTAAGGCAAAATGGGTTAAGACAGCAAGCCAGTATTCTATGATATTTACAGTAGCAGCCAGTAGAGAAGAGATGGGAGATCCTTTGGCTACGTATAGTGTAAACCGTGATCTTCCACCCTACTATCCACGTTTTAAAAGGTATGGAAAGAAGATAAGACTCTTATTGGGGAGGAAAGGATTGTTAGTTGGATCTAGAAAGCTGTGAGGCTGTGGGAGGTCAGATTCTGAGGTAGGCTGGGAATAAAAAATAGTAAATAGGAGTAGTGTATGAGAGAATAGAGTTAACCACTACAATAATAGAGTTCAGGAAATTGCAAAGTGAGCTGAGATCTGGGATGGGTGTTGAGTAATATTTACAATTGTATGAAATAGGTCTTATTTACAGTAATATTAAAGCAACAATCATGTGGAAGAATCTATGAGATCTAGATAACAAGAATAAGGAGTATAGAACCTTGAGTGGTGTACTAATGGAACCCAAGTGAGGGACAGTAAATTATCAACACACTGTGAATGAGATAACAGGGGGAACCTATGAAATGACAGTATAACCAGCCAAGCAAAGAAGATTATGTAGAAAGAAAAAGAATACCAAAATACTATTAAAAAATGTCAGAAAAGAGAGAAAAAGATAATACAAATTTGCAGTAACTTGAAGGCTCAAAAAACAAAAACAGAAGATGGCGTGCAGGAGAGATAAATTGGGAGTGGAAGGAATAGCACTAGGATGAAAGAAAGAGAAACATGAGGAATTGAGAGATATAAAAATAATAAGTTAAAAAATAAAAAGTTACTGCCCTGGCTGGTATAGCTCAGTGGATTGAGCACGGGCTGCGAACCAGGCATCTCAGGTTCGATTCCCAGTCAGGGCACATGCCTAGGTTACAGGCCATGTCCCCCAGCAACCGCACATTGATGTTTCTCTCTCTCTCTCTCTCTCTCTCTCTCCCTCCCTTCCCTCTCTAAAAATAAATAAATAAAATTAAAAAAAATAAAAAGTTACTTAAAAAAACAAGATAAAAGCAAACAATCAAACAACAACAGCCAAATAAAACAACAACAACAAAAAACCCTCTTGTTGGTTCCTAACTGGCCAAACCAGTTTTTCTGGTCTTGCTGGCTTCAGCAGGCTGAGGGGCGATCAATGCTTTTCACCCTTCCCAGTCAGAACTCAGTCAGTCTCTCAGGTACCGTCCCCAGGGCTTGTGGCGCGCTCTCCCCAGAGTGGATCTGCTGCTTTGGGTTCAGGGTGTAAGCTCCGGAAATTGCAAGGGGTCGTGCCCTTCCCTCAACTTCACCACCGCAGGCTCTACATTCACATGAAGCACCCGAGTCCCCTCCGGGGTCACGATGCAAGCTCTGGGGATTGCGAGGGGTTGTGCACTTTCCCAACTCCTCAGCTGTGGGCTCCAGGAACCCGAGAAGTGCCACGTCCTTTCCGGGTTCACAGTTTGAGAGTCGGGAATCCCAGAGGGGTGCACACTTGTTCAAGATCACCACCACAGGCTCCAGAAAACCGTGAATGCTCGTGCCCTTCCCTTGTTCAGGGCTCTGGGGTCTGGGTCTTCCACAAAACCACACTCTCACTGTGTTGGGGGAGCGGGCGCAGAGCCAGGCCACCCTTGGTTGCACAGGCTGGGGCACTTAACTCTTCCTGGACTATGTGTGGGTGCTTGCAGCCCCTGTGTGATTGTCTCTCAGTCTCACTCCCCTCTCTGTGCCTTCAAGCAACTAGGCTTCCCCCGGTGCTGCTCAATCCTTGTTGTCCGGGGAGGGAGCAGTGACTCTGCTCTCCCAGGTGCCCTGAGACAGACCCAGGAGCACCAGGCCTGGGGGCTGCAACCTCCCTGGTCCCCGCACTGATCCCTGGGCCCCTATTATCCTGAAGCAGTCTCTTTACCATCTTGTTTTTCAATGTCCACTACAATTTTTGATGTCCTATTTTCATAAATGTTGCGATATCGGTGGCCACTTGCTCTGTTCCTCCTCAAATCGGCCAGATTCTCTCTCGTGCACAGGGGAAGGGGATTACGATCCCTCCAAAAATGCCACCATCTTCCCCTTCCTAATCAATAAAATATATTTTAAAAAATATAAGGGAAACCTTGGGATACATTCCACTATATGTAACCATGTCTCAGGAACCAATTTGTACCCAAGCTCAGAAGCTGCGTTTGAAGAAACATTATGCTTGTCCCAATCCATGAGGAAGAACCACAATCAGACTCTTGAGGCTGGGGAAGCTTCCCTAGCTTTACAAAGACATATGCACCTTCAAGTCTGTTGCTTCCTTGCGTGGAGCTTCTTGGACATTTTAGCCATGGGTGCCCCTATGTTTTTATGCATGTGCTTCTATGGGGTAACCACTGATTCACTGATGAATGGGGCAGGCCCCAATGGGCAATGTTTTCCATTTCTTACCCTGGGGCATGCAACCTGATGCTGATTTCATACATTCCTGTATTAGTTTTACCCCTTTCCATATTTTAGTCCCCCTGTGCTTTGTGTCTGCTCCCTGTGACCACTTTCCCAAATAACTTCCATTTACAAAAGTCTTCCTCTTGGGATCTGTGTTTGTGGGAAACCTCAGCTAAGACAAATCTCAATGTTATTAAAAATCTAAAAAAAAGTGTCCTGGCTGGTGTGGCTTAAAAGAGCACTGGCCTATGAACCTAAAGGTCACTGTTTCAATTTCCAGTCAGGGCAAATTCCTGGGCTGTGGGCCAGTTCAGGTCCCCATTTGGTGGCATATGAGAGGCAACCACACATTGGTGTTTCTCCCCTCTTTCTCTCTCCCTTCCCCTCTTCTTAAAATAAATAAATAAAATTTTTAAAAGATCTAAAATATGTCAGTGATGCAGGTATATTTATTGAATTATTCTAGCTATCCATTTAAAATTTTCGGTTTTACTTTGGCCCTAATAATGACAGAAAATTGAAACCCATATCAACTGAGACAATGGCATTTCAGTGTGGTCCTGCCAGGAGTAGGGATGAGGGGAAATCCTGCCAACTGCTGATGGAAATGGCCTTTGAGAGGTCCAGAAGAGGGTTAGAGGCTCACCTCAAGGTGCAAAATAAAAATGGTTCATGAGAAGCAGAGTCCAGGATTGGGGCAGGGCTCAGAGTTAATCCACATTTACTTTTACAATTTTTTCCACTGGGGCAAATCACATAATTGATGACTGGAAGGACTATAAATGTTTCCAGAAACAATATTTTCACATTGCAGAAGACAACTCCCTCTGACCCTCCAGTTCTTTTGCATCATCTTTATCCCCACATTCACATAACTACTGATTTATTAGTTTAATTTATTTCTTTTATTATCTTTAACAGATTATACTATTTTTCATACAAATTGCTTTGCCTGGTTTTTCCATCATTTGTTTAATACAATTAAGTGATTGTCACTCCCTTATTCACAAATGTAAAGTGGAGATTGGCATTAGTTCTTTCTGAGGTCTTTCTATGCTGTTTTTGTTTTGTTTGATTTTTTAAACATGAAGCTTGAGTAGCACTATAAATAAGGAACAAATTTCACTATGGAATGTAAAGGCTAGATGCGGTTCATACTAAAATCAGAATCAAGAAATATTTCTATTTTGTCATTTTTTCTAGTAAAATACATAAAATATTATAATTACAGAGTGAAAATAATAGAATAATACAAGTGTTAGGAAATTATATAATGTTTGAAAATAGAAGACAAATTATGTACATATGAATGTATGTATTTATAATAAAGGCAATGGTCTCCTAAAATAAGATAAAACAACCAAAAACCGTTATATTATATGAGTATACCCATATAAATTTACTCCAGGTTAAATTGCAATTTTCTGAAGTTGTTTCAACTGTATTTTATCTATTATGGGATATTAAAATTCCTTTTCAGTAAATTGAGTCATTTTTTTAATATCTTAATTTTGGTGGAGATTTTGGAGTTCTGGATAAAATTTATTGTTACCTTAGCAAAAAATGTATGCAAATATACATGATTGTACATATGGGTGTGTGTGTAATACAGGAATTGGCAAATATGGCCCATGAGCCAAATCCAGCCTACTGACTGTTTTTGTACAACCCACAAACTAAGAATGGATTTTAGAGAAGTATATTTGCAATCAATATGATAATTGGAAACATTAATTTTCTGTCTCTTCTCCCCTTCCTTCCCCCCAAATTATTATTTCCATTAATAGACTTAAAAAACTACTCACTTATATTTTTTACATGGGGGGAACAACAAAAAATGGAATTATCTTCTGGTAGGGCAAGCCTTGTAGTACAGGCTTCCTCTGCTAGGTGAGTGTTCTAGGAACCCATCTGTATCAGTGTACCAGATGGCATTGTTGTGAGAGGCTGCATTTGGTGTCAGTGAATGTTTTTTGAAGACTCTATCAATGCATTTGCCTATTTCATGATGGGTGATTTACTAACGCACCTGCCCATGCCATGCTGAGTGTTTAGCAGTTTTTGACCAAAAATGGCATGATCCCCATGCTCCACACTCCCTATTCACCTGATTTCTGCCCAAGCAACTTATTTTTTTTTTTTTGCCTCCGATGAAAAAAGTCCTTAAAAAAAACATTTTGCCGATGTGGAAAATGTGAAATAAAAAATGGCAGAGGCGCAAAAAGGCATCAAAATCAATGAGTTCACAAACTGTTTTTAGAAGTGGAAAAAAATGTTTTGATAGGTGTATTGTGTCAAATGGAGAGTACTATGAAGGTGATCGAAGTGTAAATATGTAAGAATAAATACACAATTTTTTATAAATAATTCCATTTGGGGGGGCTTCCCTTGTATACATGCATACATGTTTGTGGACATTTGCTTCCTCTGTTGTTGTATGATAATTCCTACATACTGTCTTGATTTTGTCTTCTAGTTTTCAAAGTCTAAAATATTTGTTTTCAGCCCTTTACTGAAAGTTTTCCAATCCCTAGTGTAATATACCTTTTAAGATGAAATATTTTCTGCATATTTGAGAAAAAGAAAAAGTCACTACTATTCTTCGAAGTGTTTACAGTTATGCTTTACACAACCAAGATATGTTGAGTAGAGAGTTTATTTTCTCACCTTTTGGTGTTAGCTCCAACCAAGATCTGGCTTGTATGACACCAACATGCCTAAAGACCTCATTGAATTTCAGGAAACAAGCAGTTTGGTACCATTCACATAAAACTTTTCATCCCTTTACGGATGCAACCTACTTTTTTGAAGATCCAAATGGTTCATATATACCAAGATAACATTATTATGAAAGCATATTTAGTAATTTTATCTACAAGGGTAAAAATAGTTTGAACAGAGACCTAAACATTGCAAAGTGCATGGTGGCTGTTTTGAGGACCCCTTAACAGTTAACACTGGTCTCTTTATGTTTCCTGAAATCTATTTGTTCTTTGGATTCCATGACAACTAGTCTTCCTGTTTTCCTCCTACCTCTCTGGCATTTATTCTTAGTCTTCTTTCTTGTATTATCTACTTTTACCAAATCTTCTAATGTTGGACTTAGTCTTAGTCGTTACAGTCTTTTCTTACTTCACATTTATCTTAGTTTCAGTCACTCCCAGAGACTTCAACTACTATTTGATAACTCCCAGACAAAACTTTAGGTTTTTCCCTTTCAGATTTAAAAGCTTTCCTAAAGCTCCAACTATTTAGTAAATGTCACCATCAGGAAGACATACAGGCCTTTCAACCCACCATGCCCATACCTACCATATGATTTTTCACCTCTGTAACCTGTTTTTTCTTCCTGGTTTGTGTCTCAGTGAAAGGTCCCATTAGTCACCCAATTGTGCAAACTAAAGTCTTGGGAATTACCCCCTTGACCAATGATGACTCATAGCCTACACTTCTCTTTCTATCAAATTTTATCAGCTTCACTTTATTTTCATCCAAGTCTACACTTAAGGTTATTCAATCTTTCCCTCTACCAGCAACTAAGCAATTTTCAAAATAATGTAAAGTAAATCTGATCATGTCATTTTCATTGATGGCATCCCATTACCCTGTGGTATGGTGACCAACTGTCCTAGCATGCCTAAGATTGAGGGGTTTCTCAACATGTGGGCCATTCAGTTTTTAAATCAGGACAATATTGGGAAATTGTCCCCATTTTCTTGAGATGGGTTTTCTGGGATGCAGTATTATCCCTGCTGAAACTGAGAAAAATCTAAGCAAACTGGAGCAAGTTTTTTACCCTAGTTCTAGGACAATTCAGATAAAGTCCCTGAATATCCTGTTCCTCTTTCTTCATTTTCAGAGTGCTAGCCATATTGGTATTCTTTCTGCTCTACAGATATTTGTTTGTCTTGTTTTGTTTTGTTTTGTTTTGCTTTCTACCCCAAGACTTTTATATGTGCTCTTTCTTTTGTTCTTTCTCTTTAACTTCATTCTCTTCTCATCCTCCAGATTTTGGCTAAATATCATTTCCTCAGAGTAATATCCCTGGTTCCCCAAACTAGGTCAGGTCTACCTGTAGTATTCTTTCTCATTATTTTACACTTATTTTTAGCACTTATCAGAATAGTAATTGTGTTATTTGATGTTTATCTTTCCTGCTAGGATGTAAAATCCATGAAGGCAGGGGCCATGTATGATTCTTCAACATGCTCACCAGCACTCAGCACAGTGCCTGCCACATAGTGAGTGTGCACGGAGTGTTCGTTGAACAGGTGAACCTTTACATCTTCATCTCTCATCCAATAATTATAATGTCAATTTCCAAGGTAAACGTGGCTCTATTTTCTGTAACTATAAATTTAATCAAATCATGTTGCAAGTCCCTGTAATAATTGTTTTCTTTCCTTTGTATTATAATTGTCTTTCAATAAACCAAATTGACTAGATGATGCAGTCCTCTCTCCCACAGGTTGCAGTCTAGGAAAAACTATGGATACCAAATGTCATCTATATGAGCTAGTGCCCTTTAGCCAGACTTTATTTTAATCCTGTGTGTGTTTTGAAGCAATACTGTGCATTTCAAGAAGTCTGATAAATAGATCCAAGTTTGTCACATCTGAGCAAATGAATATTTTACTAAATACCTCATGAAAACACAAGGAAAATGTCACACTGCAAACCATATAACCAGAACTCAGAAAATTATTACAAAAGATGGCTTGTTCTCCATTTCATGTGCCCTTGTCTTCGTGCCATTTCTGCACCGCCCCCCCATTCTTCATGGTGGTCTCCATAATGCTTTTTATTTTCTAGGAGAATTCAATTCTTCCCCATAGTGAGCATAAATCCCACAACAAAGCAAAAACTCAATAGGGCTAACAAGTTGATGTCTTGTTCCTCAAGCATGCCCTCTAAATGTTTCATTTTGTTTCTTTCTCACATCACTCCTTTTTAGTACCTAACCTTTTCCATCAATAATATATAACCCCGTCAGGAGAATAAAGATCATAGTTATAGAATTAGAAAGGACAACAGCTGTTTATGAAGGAAACATAGGAAGAGGGTCTGGGTTAATATTTTCATTGGAATTAAAAAAAACAAGGGAAATTGTGATAGAGTTTTTCATCAGTAAGATGCTAGTAGCAACTTCACTGGTGCACATCTTTCCTCTCTGGAGCACACAGTGCTTGTCACATGCTGTTCACTGCACCTTACACCCCTGTGCAGTGGGGCAGATGCCAGAGGGGAATTCGAAGGGTGACTCTAGACTTCATGGCATCTTCCCTATTTGCAGTTGTGTTTCGAAGCCTCAGCTGGAGAGAGCTGGCTGTAGGAACTGGTCTTAGGACCCAGATGAGCTAATGGGGAAAGAGAAGTAGAGGAGCTACTGCAGATGTGAAACACTGCAGAAATAAGGACAGAGCATAACTCAGTTGCAGCACCTTCCAGGAAAGCCCTGTGCACAGGGAAGCACACTGCAAGTTGTCAGCTGACCTCACAACACCACAGATCCTGCTCCCGTGGCCATCTTTCCTGCTCGTGTGACCTCTAAAGTTAACTGATCTCGGAAGAATCCTAAAACCTGACAATGTCAGAGCTGAAAGGAAACAGAAATAATCAGGTCCCTCTTCTTCACTCTTCAAATGAGGAAATTCAGGTGTGGAGGGGGTTATGTGACTTGCTCAAGGTCCCTTGGTTATTTTCAGATAGTGAAAATAAACAGTTCCCCTAGTTTCCAGTGAATTGGTATCCAATCTTAAATGCTACTCAATTAAGAATTTTGCCTAAAATATATAGATTTGTAATCAAGAAAAGCAATACATCAATGGTGTCCAATTTTTAAAAGGAAAATCAGAGCTAAATGAATTTTTAAGCAACGAGTTGATTAAAAATATACTCACTGGACATATTGTATCCATCATTCCACTGTTAATGACTTGGAACCTTAAAGTGAATTTTAATGGTTTATTTCTTTCCTAAATATTTTTATGCTCATCTTAAATAAACAGCAGAATTTAATCAGTGGAGTTAGTTAGATGGGCAATTTCTCTCTTGAGAACTATCACAGTAGTAAAATTTATTCATTGTGTTTCATAATTATAGAAGGCAGATTGTTTCAATGGTCCTCACATTACTATATATTTCTGTAGTTGCTGATATCCTTACTTGTGATCATAATTCAGCCTTTTAAAGTCATATTTGAAATATATTGACATCCCTTTGAAAGTATAAGGGAGTGTATTTATCCCATGAGATCTTACATCACAAACCTTTGATTTTTTTTACACAGCTGCTCTGTTGCAATCACGTGATACTGAAGCAGTGATATAGGAGCACACTAGGACCAAAACAATAAATAAACATAACTTGGTATGGAAGTGTACATTTTTATAAAGCAACCCCTTTAAAGGGCCTTTAACAGCTTTGTTCTTTCTTACTGTTGTGTACTTTAACATTCTTTTGGGCCCAAGGCGGGTCCATGACATATATGAACTATTTATTGGATTGGAGACCAAAAACTTAGTGTGTTTTGGAGTTTATACAGGTTCTCTTAGTTTTTATAATCCTGAGGTGAAACAAAATAGGTGTCATTACCACATTATAAATGAAGACATGAATGCAGAGAGATTAGGGGATTATGCTTGTATACACTAATACTGATCTCTCTGAAAGATCATCATGACACAATCAAAAAGGGAAGTGGTAAGGGTCTTACTTTTTATTAACTAGGTGGGAGATTAGCAAGTAAATTGTTTGGGTATTGGCAGAAACTGAGACAAAACAGTCTGTACTGATTCATGCTCTCTTTTTTCCTTAGAGACAAAGGACTCTCTGCAGATGGCAGTCTCACTTGTGACCATGCACCAAGTGTCTCTCAATTGTTCTAGTCTATGGAAATTGAGTGTGTGTCCCAGATCAGCTTAAATACCTGTGGTCAATGTTCTAGGTTCTTCAGTATAATGTCAGGAAACTAAGACTGATTTCCCAAATAAAGAATTGGACTTCACATCTCCACTTTTTAAGAATTCTTCACTTTAAAAATCTCATAACCTCTGATGCTTTTTTCCTTTGGCTCATGGCCTTAAACATCAGTGGGTCACCTGCTAGTCTCTAAGAACAAGAACAGGTCTTTTGGTTTGGCAGACTGTGCCATTTCAAAATCCTACAATTAGTGTTCCAGAGTATAGTTTAATAATTGAAATTGAATCTAGGTTTGAAGCAAGCTCTGCCATGTCCTAGTTGTGTGAATAGAGGAAGTTACTTACCTTCTCTAAGTTTCAATTTTTTCATACTTGAAATGCCAATTAAGGTTGTTGAGAGAATTAAATTAGAAATGTGAAAAATGGTGTACACATTTAGAGAAATTATCAATGTTAACCATGGTAGCTATTACTGTAATTGCTAATATTGCTATTCTTGGTTAATGTTCCACAGAAGAGGTAACTCATGGCTAAAATTCCTGAGAACTTGCTGGACATTAAAACATAAAGGCGATAGAAACATAAAGTGCATGCTCCTTAGCAGGGATGGATAGAAACCAGTTCTATCTCCCTCAAGCCCAGTAAGTGCTGCCCCAGAAAGTGAAATCAATTACAGGTGGAGTAAATGTCAGCTCAGCTGCACACTCTTTGGCTATGGCCCATCAACTGCTGATAACCTTGACAAACCAGGTCACAGTGAAAGGAGCACTGAGCCTTAGTACACTCGTTTCCTGGGTGTGTAACTTAACCTTTCAAATATGTAGTAAGATGGGTATAGGACAGGATTATACAGCTTAAATAGAGGGAGGGAGAGAGAAACGGAGATTGGCACAATCTGTTCCTCAAGGTCAGATCAGCACACTTTCCACCTTCCTCAGTGTGGAGGCTCACCTCTTTGAATTGTATTAATCTGGCTTCCTTGCTCAGTGCAAACAGAAGCAAATGACCAGACAACACATATATCACACACTCTCAGGAAAACTCAGGGAGATGGGATCCATAAGACCAGTGTGAGTCCCTCATTCCCCATTGATTCTAGAACAATATACAGAAGTCTGGTGGGAGTAAATGTTATTATGAGAGCCTCGAGCTGTGGCATTTTAAACTGTGAATTAAGGAAGTACAAATATCCCTGCTGTGATTAGGGGCTACTGAATTGCAGTACAATGTGGCAAACCCTTTAGCTTTGGCCATTTTCTTTCAGCTGAGTGTGTAGGAGGAGTGCCAGCTTTGGGGGGTTCAAGCATTGTGGTCATCTAGGATTTATGATCTTAAGAACTAAGTTATTGTCAATTTCCATCGAGATTTAAAGGAGCCTAGCACTTTTTCCTTAAGATTAACCTCCATGGGTGAATTCTGAACAAGGTAACCCTTACCTGTTACTTATCAACAATGACAGACACCAGCAAGACACCGAGGAGTGAACAGGCAGAAAGGACAGGGCATATGTTCCCGGACCTGACTCTGGCCAAGCCAAGGCCCACATTTCTTCACATAGCCCTATTTTACAGCAACAGCCTGTTACCATAACAGCCCCTTTCCTTACCCTTTGTGGTAAGTTTCATCACCTTCTTCTTAGACTTAACTGAACTCACACTTTCATGAGTAGCTCTGTCATTGACCATTCTTTAGCTGCTCATTTGAGTAGACTTCTGTTGCCTGCTGCAACCCTGCCTGGTACAAGAGAGAAAAATGTCTAATTTATTTAAGACATGAATGTTCCTCATTTTAGTCCCTTTAATCATATGTGCCTCTATAAAACATCATGTTTTCTCAACATTTTTAAATATCTTTTTTTATGTAAAGGAGAGCACAAGAAGGAATTTGAACTTATGTTGGAAAGGTAAACAATTAAAATGCTCTCCTTTATCTTCTTCTGTGTTTCTGTCTTAAGTGTGATTTAAAAAGTGTTATTGAAATTCCATAGCTTGCTGTGTAATCAAGGCTAATGTGAAAATAGGAAAGTTCAATCATTAGAGCAAAATCTTTCAAATGGTTTTATTCCCAAAATGACTCATTTAAATGTGTCACAATTCTTTGTTTTGAACAATGCTCTAAGCAAACACAGATAAAAATATCCAAGGAGGAAGCTTATGTATAAGCTCTGGTACTAGAGTTTTTCCATGGGAAATTGATTTATTTTTCACAAGTCTGTAAATTCAATTTATCTCCATGACTTCCTGTATTGATACAAATGCTATGGGTTCAGGGAAGGCTTAAGCAGACATGTCTGGTAAACATTTCCCATTTTTCTTTTTCAATTAGATGAGCTGAAATTGCATTACAAACTGCTCTGTTCCCAAGACCCATAAATATATCTATTTCCCAGTGTCTGGAGAAATGCAAAACTGCACAGGCAGCTGCCTTCCTGACCCCATCTGGCAATTCTCTCACATCTTCTAGTGAAGCCACATTTTTCCCTGTAGCATTGTTAGCTGAGATCTGAAGGGACTGCCCTAGGTGTCCATTCATTTTACATGAAGTAAGAAGTGGTTGATTTTCTTAAGCCCACTCATACTCTAGTAGTTTGGAGTGTGAATCTGAATAATAAAGCTTAAACTTGCTGCGACAAGCTTATGGTAACTGGGTTTCAAAATTGATTTTGGAGAAATCATTAATTTATTATTTATTCATTCCTTGTCAGGCATATTCTATGAATGTACTAGCTCTCCTTAATGTGACTACAAGGCAAAATGAATAAGACCAAGGAAAACTGTATAATTCATTCCTAAACATTTGAGAATGCGCCAAATACTGTGCTTTGTGCTATGCTGGTAGTACAGAAAGAAACAAGAACCATGTCTCTATTTGGAGTGGTTGGATAGCCAGTGAGAAAGTAAAAAGATAAATAATAAAATGCCACTAATCAAAATTTTGGCTCTATTCCAGTAAACATACAAAGTAAGTCTTAGTTAATTTTTTATTTAAAATTCATTTATTTTTCCTTTGCCAATTGTACTAATATCTATAATTCCTGGTCTTGCTAGTGAGCACCCTGGGCAGAGGGCTTGCTTTACTCAGTATTTTTATGTTGTGGCATCTTCAGACTGTCATAAGACTCTACCTGGCAGAACAAAAACTTGTCCATAGTAGAACTGCTAAGTACATCAGGTACTCATTGTAGTTCATTGAAGGTTTCAAGAGGGTTTTTAAAACAAAACAGAAGAACAAAATACTAAAGCACAGATTCTAGAATCATACATCCTGAAATTGAAAGCTGCTTCTATCATATGATAATCGTGTGGCCTTTGATAAGTTACTTAACTTTTCTGTGATTCAGTTTCTTTGGATAGAAAATATAAATAACAGGACCTATATCATAGCATATAAAGTACTTAATATTGCCATAGAAAATGCTCACAGAATATTAGCTATTATTATTATTATTATCAACATGTTGTGTGGCTGCAGGACCCTAAAATTTGATCTATGTCTAATCAGGCATCCATTAAACTTACACAGTAGCTGAAAATCAGAGATTGTGGCTAAATGTTTTTTTTTTATATGTGCTGAGATATCTCTAGAAAGTATTATGAACACTTAGTCTTATTTAAGATAAGAATATGTTTATTTTTACATAACAAAAACCACACAGTATTGTGAAACTATAATATTTTTTTATCAGTCAGTCAATGGATAGGAAAAGTTGAGCAGCACAGCGGTGTAGAGTGGGAATCTGTAAAAAAGGTTCATGACACGTCACATGAAGTGGTTCAGACAGGAGCTTGAAGAGTGCTCCAGTCATCTCCTAGAATATTCTGGGATTTAACTATGAATAAAACAATGAATAAAAATTCACAAAAAATCAGTACCACTCCCTAGCAGTTACTCCTGAAATTGATTATTTTCAACTATCTCTTGTTTGATTAAAAATTGAGTAATTTGAACTATATATATATTCAATAAATTAAAATTCCAATGCTTCCCATTAACTCATTCTAAAAAAACATACTAAGTACATGATGTGTGTCAAGTTCTGTATTCTATGAGCGGGGGAACCCCCAAATGGAATTTATTTATAAAAATGTGTATTTATTCTTATATGTTTAAACATCAGTCACCTTCAAAGTACTATCCATTTGATATAATACACCTATCAAGACGTTTCTCCACTGCTCAGAACAAGTTTTAAACTTTTTTATTTTCATGACTTTTAGTGCTTTTGCTGTTTTTGTTTCACCTCTTCCACATCAGCAAAATATTTCCCTTTGAGGACTTTTCTCATTGGGGGAAAAAAAGAAAGTCATTCAGGGTAGGATGGGGTTAATAGAGTGGGTGGAGCATGGAGGTCATGTCATTTTTGGTCAAAAACTGCTTAACACTCAGCATGGCATAGGCAGGCGTGCTTTTAAATCACCCATCACGAAAGGCGCAAATGTATTGAAAGAGTCCAAAAAAAAATCACTGAAGCCGAGTGCAGCCTCTCACAACAATGCCAGCTGGAACATTGACACAGGTGGGTTCCTAGGACACTCACCTAGTGGGGGAAGCTTGTCCTACAAGGCACCCACCCTCCAAAAGATAATTCCAGTTTGGGGGGTACCCTATCATACATAGTGGATGCAGAAATTAATAACATTGTGTTCTCAACAGCTTAGAAATGTGAAAAGACATTACATAAATATATAGGTGAAAGTAGTGGTTACCAAAATGAGTTGTTTTAGAGAAGTCTGCAACATATTAATTTATATCTAGAAAATAAAAGTAATTGAAATAAATTATGTAAAATGTTAAAAATATGTTCTGACACTGGCATTTTCATTTGGTACATAAGTATAACAGCTGCATGTTACACATTATATCTGAAAAGTGGAAGTTCTATAATACAGAGAGTTATCAATGATAGCATCACATATTCTATGTGCTATTTTCAACAAAAGTTTGCTACCACCAACCTAATATCAAAAGGAGTCCCCAGTCTGAGTTGTGGAGAGAAGAGGAACTTAATTAAAGTGAACAGTTGACAAACTAGGGAAACATAGCCTACTGTGGAAACCAAAAGTTCACTTTGCAGAAACAAAGGCGAGGCTGATTTTTATGGAGAAAGTTCCCTCCCTAATTCCCAATTGGTCCACTTTTTATTCAAATGAAGAATCCAAATTTGTATAGTCAGATTCATTCTGATTAGCTATTATGGTGCCATCCTGATTGGTCATTACAGATACAAATGAGGATATAACTGTGCAGTTCTGACTGGATGAGATAGGTCTGAGCCCATTGGTTGAAATACAGTACCAGGATCTCCACTGTAAGGGTTGACTCAGCCAGCAGGAGCATGGTGCAGTCTTAGCTTTTGCCTAAAATGCAGTGTGTGTGTGTGTGTGTGTGTGTGTGTGTGTGTGTGTGTGTGTGTGTGTGTGTTTGGGTTGTGGCGAGGCATCTGTCAGCAATGACTGATAAACTCTGGTTATGAATTTGTGCCTGGTTAACCCCAAGGAATCCTTCTTGGCAGATATATTCCTCTCTGAGGTACACATTATATATTAATGCATTATAATATGTATGCATTTTAATATGTATATGCATATTAAAGCATTTTTGTGAATTATGTTTCCTATATTTGTTAAGTGAATTCTCATGAGTGGTACTTCATAGACATGAAACAGTTTGATCCTGAGGCTTCTGGAAGGTTGTTGAAAGACAGTTGCAGACTGGAAATAGTGCTAAAATTCCCCGCAAGGCAGCACAAGCAAGCAGCACAAACATGGCAATACTGTTCCTTCTTCTACTCTTCCTAGAATATTCACCAGACTTATTTCAAAGAACTGCAACAATCTAGTAAAATCTGGTAAGAAACAGATTATTTCTAAATAATCAGAAGGATTGCTGGATATGTGTATTTATATCCAATATTGCTTTGATGAATGAACCTCATCTAAAGTGTATATTATGTCTTGAACTTTTGTTAATGGTAGTAGTATGGATGTACAATTTATAAACATAATTTATAACTTTATAAACCTAAGTTTGAGTGTGTACTCTAAACTTCGTATTAGTGATAGAGGTGTGTCAACAATTCGGAGACCACTCGATTTAGATGTTAGAATAACAGGGGAGCAGTAAAAGAGGATAGGTTTTATTTTCAATATTGTTTTAAACTGCCTTAATTTTGATGTAGTTTAGAACAACATTACTGTCTCAGTACACCTGACCCTATCTGCACATCTGTATTTCAGGAAGTTTTTTTGTCATAAGCATGGAAGGACAACTCCATAACACTTCACCCAAGTAAAAATACATTTTACTTCTTAGAGATGACACATTACTCCTAGTCATGTTGTTTTTCTCATTGAACTGTTGACACTGTTATTGTCAGAAGACTGAAAAGGGACTGTCCTTGTAAAATAGAAGTTTGATTTTGTATTTTTTTTTTGTATTTAGATCTTAATGTTAATATAAAAAGTCTAGAGGGACTTGGAAAATGTATCTTAAAATTTCTGAGTAAAATTATCTCTTTAAGAAACAATGGTTTGATAAAATTTTAGTACACTTGTTTTTGAGAGCTTGTGCATCTTACTTGGATCTGGGATTGCACAGGGGCCTTTAACTTTGATAGCTTTTATAATTCTTAAAACACCATGTGCACACAATCTCACTGGATCCCACAGCAGGGCTGTAAAGAGGATGGATGTGCTTCTTGCCTGCAGGAGTCCTGGTCTATGGACAGGTGTTCCCAGCCTCACATTCCTCATCTGTCAACAAGGATAACCAGTCTTCTTCACTGGATGGTTACAAGAACTAAAACTTATTTTTATGAAGTGACACTCATTAGAATTCACTTAAATATTTCCTCTTCTCCATGTGGCCTAGGGGGCGCTGGTATGCATGAAGAAAAGCTTATCTACCTACTGGACAGGGTATGAACAAGACCACAGGGAGAATAAAAATGACTTAAGAATAGGAGCCCAGGATGGGAAATATTTGTATAATGTATTCATTTAAATCTTTTCCCCTCACCACTATGAATAGAATGGATGTTCACTGTTTAAAATATAGCAATTACAGAAAGTAAAATTAAAAAGGCAAAAATTAGCTACCACTCAGAAGCTTTATATTATTAACATTTTGGTGTTTGACCACATTATACATAAAAATTGTGTTCTGTCATTTTGTTGGAAGTTATAATGCATAAATGTAATTCATTTTATTTTTTTACTTTTTTAAAATTAGTTTTTTTATTTTATTCTATTATAGTTGTCCCAATTTTCCCCTTTTGCCCTCCTCCACCCAACTTACCCCTGCTCCCATAGTCAATTCCCACACCACTGTCCTTGTCTACGGTCATTCATGCATGTTCTTTAACTAATCACTTCTCCTTTTTCCCACCATTATTGCCCTCCCACCTCTCTTCTGGTCATTGTCAGTCTGTTCCAAGTTTTCATGCCTTTGGTTTAGTGTATTAATCCACTTTTTAAAAGTCTTTATAAATCCTAATGTTTCAACTGCATAATATTTATCAGGCAGACATAACATATCATATCAAACTTACACAGTTTGAGTTGCCATTTTTCACAATCTTAAATACTAGTAGAATGTTCACTTTGTGCCCAGGGTTTTTCCCTCTTTTTCCAAGTTTTTAAAAAATTATTTCCCAGAAATAAAATTACTGATTTAAGGACATGGACTTCAGCAACAACCTTTAAATTTATGGGATATGGAAATGGCCTCTTTAGTTTCAAATACAAGTATTTCAAGAAAGATATGAGTCCATAATTTAGCACTTTAACTGGATTTATCATATTCATAGATGATTTTAATGTTAATCATCTTTAAGGAAACCTTTTTTTCTATTCATTAAAGAAACTCTCTTCTAAAATACAGATAGTCATCATCAGGCAACAAAATCATTTTACTCTGATTTTCAGTAACTGAATAAGTATTCTGTATATGCAGAGAGAGAATATTTTAGCTGAAATTTAATAGAAATTACAATTACCCTTATGTAGTTATTTCATAATATTAAATATTTCTCTACTGTGTAAGTTTTAGTAAATTAGTTATGATTTGAATACAGAATAAGGCAGATATTTTAGTAGACTTTACATTTGAAATTGTAATGGTAAAAAGTAAAAGGAATAGTTTTACTTTAGCAAGAGTGTTGCTGAAATGGGCATTTAGGCCAGCCAATTCAAACTAGGAAACAGGATTATACAGCTAGTTAATGGCAGAACAATGTCTGAAAACAAAGACTTCAAAACTGTGTATTATCTCTGAAAGAATATGTGTTTTTGTTTTTAAATACAGTTTTCCCCCTTACTAGACAATAATATGTTAACTGCTAAGAACTTGGACATAGCAAGCACTGTTTTAAGACTTATATGCATATTCAATCTTCTAAACAAACTTAACAGGTAGAAACTATTTTCACCTCTTCCCACTTTACAACGCAGAAAACTGAAGCACAGAAAGAACTCTCAAAGGTTATCACACTACTGGTAGGTAGTAAAGACAGGACTAAAATCCAAGTCGTCTGTCTCCAGGCCTTGGCTCCTGACCATTATGCTGGTTTCTTGCATGCTGTTTATCATATTGGAGCTTTCATTTGCTCACTTGTAAAATGGAGATAATAATAGTAATATATGCTGTGTCTGTGTAAGGTTTTTTTTTAATATCACCAATGGAAATATAATTAAAAATCCCTTCTGCACTGTTTTGCTATAAAATGTTAGTTATTACTGTTTAACGTTTTTAGCATAATCAATAAAATCTATTTTTTTCTTTTTTTATTGTGGTTCAACTACTATTGTTCCTATTTCCCCCCCATTACTCTCCCTTGCCTTACCCATTGCCACTTCCCACATTCAATCCTCCCCCACACCCCACCCCCTGCCATTGTCTTTGTCCATGGGTCCTTTATACGTGTTCCTTGAAAACCCTTCTTCTTTCCCCAGCTATCCCTTCTCCCTCCCCTCCGGGTACTGTCAGTTTGTTCTTTATTTCCATGTCTCTGGTTCTGTTTTGCTCACTTGTTTTTTGTGTTGATTAGTCTCCACTTGTAGGTGAAATCATATAGTATTTGTCTTTTACCACCTGGTTTATTTCACTTAGCATAATGCTTTCCAGTTTCATCCATGCTGTGGTGAAGGGTAGGAGTTCCTCCTTTCTTTATGCTGTGTAGTATTCCATTGTGTAAATGTACCACAGTTTTTTGATCCTTTCTTTTACTGATGGGCACTTAGAGATACCACTTCACACTGGTCAGATAAACAAATCAACAAACAAGTATTGATGAGGTTGTGGAGAAAACGGAACCCTCATACACCATTGGTGGGGATGCAGACTGGTGCGGCCACTGTGGAAAACAGTATGGAATTTCCTCAAAAAGCTAAAATTGGAACTGCCTTTTGACATGGCAATTCCACTGCTGGGATTATACTCTTAAAAATCCTGAAACACCAATTCAAAAGAACCTATACACCCCAATGTTCATAGCAGCTGTTTAACTTTTCGATTACTAAAATTAGCAAAGGATCTATCTCAAATCACCAATTTCTCTTCTTCAGAAACGAATACAGTGTGCTTGGGTTGGAAGAGTTGTTTTTTTGCTTCTGTTGATTCTTTTTGCTTCCCCTGACAGTGTTTATCAGTTGATGATAGCCAGATATCAGCCTTAGAGGTGTAGGAAGCTTGGGAGATACCTAGGTCAGGTAAACCATTCATTTTACCAAAGAGGAGCCAAAACCCACAGTAGTTAATGTGAGTCAGATATCATGAATGACTGCTGAAAAATTCAAACACCTAAATCTTACTGCCTGTAGATAACAACCTCCTACCAGGTTGCTCCAGCTTTTCCCTGGGAAGTAAGTTGCTGTCTAGGTCTACCCCACTGTTAACATTTGAGCCTGTTTCCCAGGACTCTAAAGATTTTGGTACTATAAGCTTTAGGTCCCCAGAAACCTTTCAGAAACATGCCGACCGGGATTACAGGTCATTGTGTGAGACACAGCACTGTGGTTTTCAGTCTCCTCTCTGGAAGCTTCTCTGGTTGGGATAGATTGTGACGGTGCAAACTGGAGGTAGCTTCAAAGCAGGTGTAAGAAAGCCCACCCAAGTTAGCTCTCATTTCAGTTCCTGGTTTAAGCTGCACTCACAAGCCTATTCTCTGTTCTAATGGAAATGAGAATTTACTTGATTATCATTTTTAAGTCATACATTATTATATATATATTTTACATAATCAAAACAAACTGTACATTCTAATTATAAAAGTACATGGAGAAAAAACAAAAGTAAAGCAGAAATAAGCTATGGACATAGTATAAAATAGATGACAGTCTAGCATCCAACAATTTAACAGTATTAGTTTTCTGTTGGATTTTACTAAAACTGTGTTATCAGGTGTAATATGAAACAAAGTGTCCAATGAATAAAGACAGACTAATGGTAATTTCTATTAATATTATTCAGCCAAATCCCCAAATTATCCGCTAGCTGCATTGACAAAGCATATTGTTGTGAAGAAAGATCACACCAACAAATATGGTACCCTGAGGTACCTCAGATCTCCAGTGTGTTAGGATGGCTTTTCATCTCTAAGCCACATTATTCCTGGATTGAGTCCCTGACTTCCAAAGCTGCAGTCACAAACCCCAAGAACCCCTTCAAATGGACTCAGGCAGCCTTTCTTAAAAACTCTGGGGAAATCGAGGTAAACAACAGGAGGTTGATTTGTTCCAATAGTAATTTTACCTTCTTCTGGGCTCTGAAACTTTCCATGCTTTCATAAACCAGTTTATGAACTACCCTTCTAATCTATTTTTTTTGAAAAGTGTTAGATTACAAAAAATTGGACCAATTCAATAAAAAAATTCCAAATATATTATGCTGAGAATACTGTTGGAAAACAGACCAGTCCTGAAAACACCATCTCTGTGTTTTGGGGATTATTACACTACAGAGAGGGCAATTGGGCACTTTGGGTCAGGAGATGGTCTTTCCAACTTTCAGAACTAAGACGGTGAAGTTTCAGGCCAACTTCACTGTAGAGGGAAAGACTCAAATTTCTGGACAAGAAACTTATCCAGTTCTGAAACTGTTTTCCCCTTTAGAATCATGTATTCTAAATTCTGAGGTCAACTTAATTGGCATGGCAAATGTGATGGGTGGTGTCTTCTACCATCAAGCATTTAATTAGGGGATGTAGCCTCAGAAATGACTCCAACTCCTGTAGGTGGCGCTCTGGAGATGATTGCTAGGCCCTGCAGGGCCCAGCGAGCACTCAGGGACTCGAGAGAACTCCAGGTGCCATTGTAGTCCTTATTTTCCCTGGTATCCACAAGTGGTGGCTTGGGACTTGCTATTCCTGAAGCTTTGGAGTTATCCATCAAAAACAGAGTGAGCAGGAGGAACAGAAACCATAAGGCTAGGGCTGAGATGACCAGAACATACAGATTTATTTACAATGGCGTGGAGCTTAAAAGAAAGAAAATAGCAAGAACCTGTTTCAGCCTCTTCCTCTTAAGTCAGCCATCATCAGAGTAAGGATGAAATAATGCATTCACAAATGGACCCAGGAGAAGATGTGGCACGGCACTGGCATTGCTGAGTCAGTTTGGAGTAAAGGAAGCAGCTTAGTGTAACTGAGCAGAGACCTTACCTTT
The DNA here is from genome assembly GCA_004024845.1 of Tonatia bakeri. Lineage (NCBI taxonomy): Eukaryota > Metazoa > Chordata > Mammalia > Chiroptera > Phyllostomidae > Tonatia > Tonatia bakeri. Next base: position 51,813 of record PVIA01001363.1, on the reverse strand, counting down.
CAGTCAGCAGCCTCCTAGGATTGTATCACCTCCTGTACAAACCCACTAAACTTTCTATTCTTGTCAAGCTTGGATGGCATTGCTTCCCTTCATATAGGTGTTCCTAAGTCTCCTTCAATTTTGTCATATATGTGCTGTGATTGATTGTGGCTTTTTCTTGGTAATTTTAATTTGAAAGCATGTCAAAAACAGTCTTTCTTTCCCCCTTCCTGGCTCTCTAGCACTTGGCCTATTTTTCTAATAGTTCCTACTCTTCTCATTTTTCTTTCTTTGTCTCCCACTTTTGTTTGTATTTATGTGGCTGAGAATTCTCAGTGAGAGTGTGGACAGAGTAGCTCTGTCTTCACAGTGAAAGATCAGGACAACAAAAAAAGTCCCTGGATCTTGTGCCTTCCTTACCCTCATGCCCACCTTGGTGAGCCCCTCCCAGAACATTCTACCCACACCACACTATGTCCTAAGCACAAAGCTTCCTACAGAAATGGTGGGTGAGGAAGGGGGTACTTCAGAGTGTTTGTACTCTTTCTCAGGCCTAAAGGTTTCTTCCTTTTTTGCTGGCATTTTGTAGACCTTTTTGAAGGCCATGTGAGTTGCCATGAGGATTTAAGACAACGTTTAAGCCTATAAATTTGGCTCAGGATCAGCAAATACAGGTGCTTACAGGTATCAAGAGCCTCAGAAATTTTAGGGCATTCCACAAAGTTATGGGATCAGACTAGCTATAGATGAAGTGTACCATAGGTTCTCCCAGGACACCCTTAAAATATGGTCGGTAAATCCTTACTAGGTCATTCCTGATCTGGTGTCCCAGAAAAGGGTGTCTTGATGGCTTAAAATGCCATAGGACATTATGGAAAGTATGAATCCAGTTTCCCCTTCCCTCAAATGCTTACCCTTGGTATTCCTTCCAAAGGAGGGGCCCAGGTGATCCCTAGTTGGCCTTCCACTCTCTGAGACTTCTTTCTAGAGCATCCCAGGGACCACGAGGCAACTCATTTCTGAAGTACCTGCCACCTGCTTTGTCCCAGGGGGGAAGAAAGACATCAAGAGAGAGATAGCCACCCTCTCCTGACTGACCCACACTCTCAGGAGCCTCCTGGGAAGTCCATTCTCAACAGTTTTAAGGCAAAAGTGGAGAAGAGATTGAGAGTAGGACCCAGCATCCCACAGGTTTGCCTATACAATGAATATTTTAAGAGAAACTTTCAATAATGGGTAGAGCAACTAGAAATAGATCAGAAAAAAATAGAAACTTGGAAAAACCTTATAAAAAACTAAATCTAACAGACATCTATAAAACCCTCCTCCAAATAGCAGCATAATATAAATTCTTCTCTAGTACACATAAAATAATTTTCAGAATAGAGGACATTAAACAAGTCTCGGTTCATTTTTTTAACTGAAATTACACAAAGTGTGTACTGCAAACAGTGGATACAATTATAAATCAATAACAAAAGGAAATTTTGAAAATTAGCACAAATGTGGAAATTAAATATAATCAGCCAAAGAAGAAATCATAAGGAAAGTTTTTAAGAAAATACTTCAACAGTGTGAAAACAAGAACACAACATGTCAAACGTATGGGACACAACAAGTGTAGCCCTAACAGGGACATTTTCAGTGACAAGTGTCTATAATGAAAAAGAAAAAATTCTCAAATCAAGAATCTTTCTAACTTCAGAAACTAGAAAAAATAGCAACTTGATAAAGGACACCTACAATAAGAAACTGCAGCTGCTGACATCATAGTTAATACTGAGAAACTATATACATTCTGTTAAAAAAGAGAACAATATATTTTTCAGCATATCACTAAAAACTCTAGCCATTACAGTAAAGCAAAAAATTAAAATAAAATAAATAAAAACATATACATTGGAAATCATAAAACTGTTCCTATTTACAGATAACAAGATTTTCTAAGTGGAAAGTATCAAGGACTCTATCCCAAAGCTCTTAAAACTAATAAGTAATTTCAGCAAGGTCACAGGATACAAGATTAACACAAAAAAATTAATTATATTCCTACATACACACAACAAACATGGGGAAAACAGAAAAAATTTTAAAATATAATTTATAATCATTTCAAACAAACAAATGAAATACCTAGACATAACAAAACAGGCACACAATTTGCTAAAAACTACAAAATATGGATGAGAAAATCAAAAAAGACAGAATTGGTGAGACATTCCATGCTTAAGGACTGAAAGACTCAACAGAGTAAAGCTGTCAGTTCTTCCAAAAGTCATTAGTGCAATTCTTTTCAAAATCACTGACAATCTTTTTTTTTTTTTTTACATATACAGGTTTATTTTAAAATTTATGTAGAAAAGGCACAGGCCTTAAAATATTTAAAACAATCTTGACAAAGCATACAGTGGGATAAATTATCTTATATATAATAGCTACTGTGTAAGACTCAACTATATAGCTATTGTAATTGAATCAGTGGATTGAGCACAGGCCTGCAAACCAAAGGGTCACTGGTTTGAGTCCCAGTCAGGGCACATGTCTGGGTTGTGGGCCAGGTCCCAGGTGGGGCATGTGTGAGAGGCAACCACACATTGTTGTTTCTCTACCTTTCTTTCTCCTTCCCTTCCCCCTTTTCTAAAAATAAATAAATAAAATCCTTAAAAAAAAAGAGTTCTTATTAAAAAATCTTTGTGATATCTACTTTTTATTGAGAGCAATAATGCACTTCTCTTTTTCTCATTTTAGTCAGTTTCTCCAAATGTTATTAATTTTATTGGTCTTTTTGAAGACTTAAAATGACAAACTTTTGATTTTATTTATTTTCTCCATTTGTCCACATTGTATTTTATTGATTTTTCACTCATATTGTAGCATTTTTTGCCTTTTGCTTGTTTGGGGCTTAATAACTCTTCTTTTCTTAATTTATTAAGATAGCATCATAGATAATTGATTTTAAATTATTCTTCTTTTCTGTTATATCTACTTAAAGCCATAAACTTATATTTAAACACTGCTTTTTGTTGCATCCCACAAATGTTAATATATTATGTTGTCATTATCATTCAGCTCAAAGTATTTTCAATGTACTTATAATATTGCCTAATGTTTACGTATTTTTCAGACTATAAGATGCACCCCTAAATTTGGGAGGAAAATGGAGGTGCATCTTATAGTCTGAATGTAGCTTACCTGGCTTGCTGTGGCAGCATGTGGGGGCAGCAGTGTAGCGGGGTCACAGGTTATTAAATATTTTACCACAGTTTTTGCTTCAAAGTTTTTTTTCCTATTTTCCTCCTCTAAAACCTAGGTGCATCTTGTAATCCTAAAAATATGGTAAATGTTTGAACCTTTTCTGATATATTCTCAAAATTTATTTAGCTATGGTCATGCTAGACTCTGTGCCATTTTAATCCTTTGAGATTTATTGGCACTTGTTTCATAGACATTAATATTTTTAAAAGACTCCAGGGAGAAAAAAATTATCTTATTTATGGTAAGGGTTGATCCTCTTTGAGGTTCTTCCTAGTCTAATTATATATGATTCTGTGCTTTCTTTTCTTAGAACGATTTTTTTTATAAAAGTGTTTTAGACTGATAAATGGTTTAAAACCCTGATTTACTCATGGGCAGGCTCTGACCCAACAGAAACCCCCATGTCACCCCTATTTTGTCAGAAGCCTCCCAGTGCAGAATATCAGCTATCCCTTAAACAAGGCTTGGAGTGATTTGTTCCAGTCATACATGACAGGCTCCAGTTAATGTAATTCACATCTTTTTCTGTGCTGACTCATTTATAAGACATGTTCAAACAAGAGACCGAAACCAACTTAACTAATAGAGTTCCTACATTGATAAAATGCAGCTTATGCTATTAATTTAAAAAGAGCACTTACTGAGTCTGATTAACTTAGCAGCCTCACAGAGTGACAGATCATCCACAAAATATATTAATTGGGTGTATCAAATAGTCTAGGAAAAAATGCCCATGCTATTCAAAACTTGGCGTCAAAATGATTTCCACTATCAAGTCATGAACCAAGGCGCTGGAGGAAGATGTTATGTATATAGACCAAATCTACCTTAGACACATGTAATGTGCATTTCTTCCTTGCTTGCATTATTTTGAAGTTAACTGCTAAAGTATCTACCTCAGCAAGGAAGCGTTTGACAGTCCTAGTGCTGTCTTCCTTTGCACTGCTAGTGAAAGTCAGAATGTAGGGAGAAAAATTTCATCTGAGTGCCCAGATTTGTGCCAGATGAGTCCTCAGGTCCTGTTCAATGGGAAACTCTGTGATTCCTAAAATGACCTATGAGTTATTTCACAGTGATGATTTGCTTGCTGTGATAGGCAGCAAGAGGTGTTGGAAAAATGATAGGCAGAAGAGGTGTTGGAAAAAAATAGTGTCTGCATCTTTTTGTTTGTTTTTTCATAGTTCTAGGCACAGTTCAACATTTTGTTATATTTTCTTTCCTGTAATTTGGACATAAATCCTGCAAAGTAAATAATAAGGTATGCATATTTACAGATAATGAAATCAAAGCTCAAAAAAATTAACCTGTCTCTAAGATCTATATTTTCTCCACATTGCTCTAAAAATAAAACCTATGATTCTTGGAAACTTTTGATCTTTTAGTGGTCATGGGGTCCTCCGAGCTGAAGATTCTCCCTAACCCCCTTTTATACTTTGTACCACCCCACATTTTTAAATATTAGTTCTGGGATTGCTTCCAGGATGGGCAATTATTTATAGAGAAAACATTATAAAGTTTCATTTTCTCTAGATAAAACCTGCCCTGTTACCCAATAATTTCATTTCAGTTAAAATTTTAGTGGCTGCCTTTCACATACACAAATGACACAATGACAGAGAACTTGCTCAGTGAATTCATAGAGAGTGAGGTGGGAAGTTATGTTGCATATAGAAAAAACAGGTAATATATATAGTGATAAGAGGAAGATTTATCTAATTTAATAATTTTATTCTTAGAAAATACGATGTAAAAATTTTTAATTTCTGAATAGTTTGTTTTTATTTTATCTGGAGAAAAATTTAAATGGTTTGATTTAGAAATGTTTGTTAGTTCAAGAATGACTGGGGGTGGTTTTTCAAATGAAGAATGGTGCCTATATTTAATCTCAAAACAAAACAAAACAAAACAAAAATAAGCCAAAAAGTTTTAATGGTCAAAAATAGCTTAATGAATTATATTCCTTGATAACATTTCAGTTTAATAGAGAGTTATAGTAACTCCAAACAAAATAACTAGTAATGTGGAAATTTCAGATTGCCAAGCATGGCTTGCAAGGGAGATATAGTTGGACAAATATAGGCTTGGGCAAAGACACTTTGAAAAGCCAGCATAAGGGGCAGACCAAGGAGAAGAACAAACTAAGTCGAAATAGGACAGGGCTTGGGAAGATGAACTGAGCCACATGTGCATTTTGTAAAATGCACGTTTTGCTCAGGTCCAGTTTAGATCATGAATGATATGGTGGTGATGGGAAAAGGGTATAGTGTAGGGCAGGAAAGACCATACCATGTCACATGATGGAGATAACTAGGACTTCTTTTAGCAGAAAATAGTTCAAGAGCACCAGGTAGAACAATGGAGCCTGTTTCCAATTTCTAAGATATTAGGGCTGAGGCTGAACTTGATGATAATACTTCTGGTGATGTTACATAATGGACCCTTGGCGGGGAGACAAAATACTATTACTGAATGAACCTCCCTTCTCCCAGGGTCCCCCTGTACTAGGTCTACCTTGCCCACCACCAGGGAATTATAGCTCTCAATGTCAGAGATTGGTGAAAAGGAGAGGATTTATTTGTTCAAAAGTTATATAGACTTAAGAGTAATGACTTAATATATTCATTAAAATCCCAAAGTCCCTTAGAATACCCACAAATGCACACAGTCCTTCCTTCTCCCCTCTGCCCAGTCTGGGGTACCATATCTCAGGAAAAGAAATAGAAGTCTATGGCTCAGGTAGCCCCTGGTTCTTCCCAATCCGTGCTTGGCTGGCAGGCCTCCCTCAGTTCCCAGCACCATCAGCTGTATCGTCACAACAATCTCCAGTTCTTAATCCAAAACCATGTATTAACTTCTCCTGGCCCACCAGCAAGAGTCCTTTCATCCCTTTCCTTTCCTGCAAGGTTTCTCCTACTTCCTAAGCCACATGGCAAAAGGGAGACCCAAAGCCATGTGGTTCTGACTCTCGCCAAAGCTGCATGGTCCTCCTTTCTTTTCATGGCTGCCATACCTGGGTTTAAATCCCAGCACAAATCTTCCTCTGCAGCCCCATTTCCAACTCCTCCCACAATCAGCTATATGTATTCTGAATTTTTCCAGCTTTTCTGGGCTGCTATAGTAATTCTGGGCAGGCGTGGCCCTGTGGCATGGGGCGAATCATCTCCAAGCTCTCACATAGGTGCTGTAACCGGGGGGAGCTGCTTCCCAGTTATATCTTGGGTGGAAATGACTCCCATCTCTCTGGCTCAAAGCATGGCCACAGCTATTTAACACATCCATGAAACCAGTTAAAAGTTATAGATATGTCAAAAGACTTGAGGTTAGTTGCAAAACTATTGCTATGCAGAACAACTCTCAATGGCCCTGCTCCATGTGTCCCATCTCCCAGTTAAGACTTGTAGGGATGAGGACATCCTATATTTTTTAATGTTTCCTGGATACCTTGAGTTCTGCACCCCATTACAAATCCCTATTTGGGTGGGCGGGTGGGCCCTGGCTGCACCCTATTGCAATGATGGTCAAGAGAAGCCAGGAATTAAGGTTTGATTGGGCCCGCAGGCTGCTCATGAAAACCCATGGTGGAATTGATCTCCATACTCAGGTAGCCATATTCCTGGATACAGAAGCTGATCACTAAATTGGGCTGCTCTTCAGCCCAAATGTGTATTCCATGTGCCTACATGAGTACAAGATGAAGATCTTGTTTAACTCCTTAAATTTTGTGTGCAACTACACCAAGTGAATATTTAAGTTTCTTGTAAAGTGTTGTATTTGTTTCTAAATTGTTGTTTATTTTGGCTTATTTTGGTAGTGATTGACATGATGTTTTATTTTTCTTTAAAATTGTATCTCATGTAATCTTCCCAAGTGCAAATAGTCAGGATTACCCTTGTTTCTTTTATATATAATAATTAACAATTGCTTAAAAATTCTCCCTTCTGAGTGGGGCATCAGATAATATTGCAAGGAGTAGACCATACCTAATGCTGTCTATAAATATGGCTTTCTGTGATTGCTCTATGGTGTCTGATATAGCTAATGCATGCTTTTAAGCATAATCTTGTTCTAGGGCAGTGGCCCTCACATTTAGTGTGCATGCAATTACCTAGAGAAATTAAAAATCAAATTCTGGGCCCTACCTCCAGACTTCCTGGTTCATTTTCTGGGTTGTGGCATATCTAATATGTTCCCAAGTAATGCCACAAGCCCTGTCTGGGAGAAGTCCATCCATTGTTAATATAATGAGAATGGTTTGTGTGACATCAATATAACCTGGCAGCCACGGAGAGTTTACTGGAATGTGCATGCATGCACAATGACAACTTCACTATACTAGTCACTGGAGGTGGTAGACACCACTGAGTGAGCATGTGTACTATGTGGCCATTGCATTCAAAATGACTGAGTGAGTAGAGAAACAAATCTGCATCAAATTTTGTGTTAAGCTTGAACATTCCTCTATGGACACTATTCAGATCATTCAGAATACCATAGCTATGGGCAACTTGTGATTGGCAGCTTCATCAAGACAACACACCCATTCATGCATCATGTCTCATTCAGACATTTTTGGTGAAACATCAAATCACCCAGGTGAGTCAGCTGCCCTACAGCCCAGATTTGGCACCCTGTGACTTCTGGCTTTTCCCAAAACTAAAATCACCTTTGAGAGGGAAGAGATTTCAGACCATAGATGAGATTCAGGAAAATATGATGAGGCAGCTGATGGTAATTGGGACAACTGTGTGACATTCCAAAGCTCCTACTTTGAAGGGGACTGAGGTATCACTGTTCTGTGTACAGTGTTCTTGTGTCTTCTATCTTCTCCAATAAATGTCTCTATTCTTCATATTACATAGCTGGATACCTTCTGGGCAGACCTCATAATACTGATGGTCAGGGGATCACATGTAGAGAACCACTGCTTTAGGAACAGTCTCAGCATATGAGAAGATAGAAAAAACTTGAGTTTGGAAAGACAGTGGCTCAAAATCTGATGTGGAAGCTCCTTGGGCTTCCTCTCTTAAGTTATGTATTTTATTATTATCATTATTATTGATGCAAGTAATTGTTATCCTGCTGAAGTAGATGGTTTACCCTTTAGTGGACTATAGAGATAGGTGATTAATTGTTAACTCAGTCTGAAATATTCAGTGCTATTAGCAAATACCATCCCTATTCCTCACTAACCTGCATTTATGACAATCTCTTCTAGATAGAAGTAATCATGAGTAATATATGACCAACATTAATTAAAGTTAAGGTCATAACTTAGAATGGGTGGTATTGTGTCCAGCCAGAAGTAACTATCTCTACTAATTCTAATGAGTAGCATGAGTGCAGGGAGGGGATTAACCACAAACAACTCCTCTGATTTTCCTGCAGCCCCTTTGCTTCCCTGTGTCACTATTTTCCTCCCAACATCACTATAAACCCATCTGTATCAGTGTGCTCTGCCTAGACTATAATAAAATACAGTAGACTGATGGCTTAAACAATAGAAATTTATTTCTTACTGTTTTGGTGGCTGGAAGTCCAAGATCAAGGTGCCAACATGGTTGGTTTCATTCTGAGCCTCTTTTCTTGACTTGCAGGCAGCTGCCATCTCTTTGTGTTCTTCTGGCAGAGAGAGTAAGTGAGCACACTCTCTGGTGTCTTTTCTTATCAAGGCATGAAACCATTATGAGGATCTCACCATCCTGACCTAATCACTTTCCAAAAGTCCAGGTTCCATATACCATCACATTAGGGGCTAGAGCTTCAGCATATAGATCTTAGGATGAACACAAACATTCAGGACATAGCACCATTTCAATGATTACCAGGGCCAAAAAAAAACCACACACACATTTGGATCAGGTGATGCAATATGTCAGCATGTGGTCATCTAACATCTGAAGTTATATAAACTTTAAAGTATGCAATATGACATGCAGTAATCAGTGCTACATCAATCCCATAAGCACATCAGTTGGGTTGAAGCACAGCATGGGCATACCATGGCCTTGAAATAATCTATTAAATAGGTGAACCCTCTTTCACTTACCTCAGTTACATTATTTATCTCTTTACTGTCTCTACTCTTTCTTGGATACAATTATCACCTACTCCCAGATCATGGAGTCAGAATAAGTATATTTTATTACTTTCTTTCCTGTATTTCTAATTGCTGAGTTTATTCTGTCTTCTGGGACTTTTAACTTGCCCTCATGTTAATTACTATATATATCAACTAACAAAATAAAAATGAGATAGGGAATGACCAAATACTTGGCTGTCTGTCAAATTAAACACTTAAGTTCTCTTTATGAGTTGGTTGGGGCATAATTGAAAAGCTGACTCTGTCCCAGAAGGTCCAATTGACTTCAGTCTGATTACCAGGTCTTACAAGCTTTGTGGCATGTTCTCATAGAATAGGAATTAAGTGTATATTTCTGGAACTTTTCCAAAATAGTACTTAACCTTGAGTTTCAATATGTTATTGATAAATGCTGATTTGGACCCTGGCTCGTGGGGTCTGCCATATTGTGAAAGGGGGGAGACATTCACATGGACTACCGAGTCCTGTGGAGAAAAATGGTGGGTGGCTTCGCTCTCAAGAGGAGCCAGAAGCTGCAGCTTCTGCCAGGACAGGCCTTTTTTTCTTTTTCTGGTCACATTACATGATGGTCCTCATTTACTATGCACAGGTTGGCTTTAGGTGGTTACCTTTTACAGAAAACAAAGAAGCTGATGCCCCTAATCCCATCACAGATGAGGGATATTTGCAAATGAAAAGGGAAAAGTAGTTGAACTGGTTACACTCATCCTTGGCAGGTTTAGCATGGATTTTAGGAAGTTACTTTGTAGTAAATGTTTGCACAAATCAGGGTGAGAGAGTTTTTAGCAAAAGCAAAACTCAAAGTGACCTAGGCACATTGCAGGCCTGATTCCACACAGGAGAGCCTATCCTTGGGCATGGGTCCTGTGCGTCTCTGAGTGTGAGCTGGGCCCATGCCACGCAAAACAGTCTCCTACAAATGCAACTTTAAAAGTTCTTAAATATTAGTGCTTAAGAAGTAGATAAGCTGTCCATTGGGCAAATTATAATGTAAATTAGTTATTTGGGGGAGTTTTCTAGTAGCCTCTGTGAATGTAATAAATGAAAAGATCCCCACCTTCTGTTTTAGAAAACCCTTTAGCTTGGTATTTGGAAAGCATAGGAAGATATTTCTCCCTTTGATTATTTGATGTAAGACATCATGTTTCTAATATTGTGATTCTCAGTGAAATGTGGTTTTCAAATGTCAGATAATATAGGTGAGGGAATCTAATATTTATTGAAAACTTGTTTGCCCATTACTGGGCTGGGTTCCTTTACATGTACTATTTCATGCAACTCTTTTATTAACTCTATGAGACAAGAACCATTGTTCCAATTTTTATAGATTAAAAAATTGAGGGTCAGCAAAATTAGTAAACCAGGACAAATTATAGCCCAGGTAACTAGCAGACAAAGATTGCAAATGCAAGTGTTTTTTAATTTGAAGCTAAAGAGATTTCCATTGCACTATGGTTCTCAAAACCGGACTCACATTAGAAATACCTAAATAGGTTTTAATTTTTATTTATGTTTATGTATTGCTTTTGTTGAGGAAAATAACTCACACACAGGAGAGATGGCGGAGCATGACCCTTTATTACACATGCGGGCTCAGAGGACAGACTCCAAATTCCGAGCCCTGAGTGCTAACTTTCTGGGGTTTAAATAACCTTGGACCCCTTGCCTACATGGCAAAGCAAAGTTACAGAAGCTAAATGCAGAAGTTAGGTCTAACTACCTTATATGGGAGACAAAGAGCAAGGTGAGGAGGGAGAGAGCAGGGGCAAAGGTTGCGGAATTCGAGGCCATCCCTCTTATCTTCCTTACTTGGGGAACAAAGGCACAGGCTGCGAGGGATGGAATTTGCTAAAACTATGAGGTACAGAAACTTTAACAGGATTTTTCTACCACACTTTGAGAGAGAGAAAAATTGATTTGTTGTTCCACTTATTTATACATTCATTGGTTGATTCTAGTATGTGCCATAATGGGGATTGAACCCAAAACCTAGGCATATCGGGACAACGCTCTAATCAATTGAGCTACCTGGCCAGGGACCCTAAGTAGCTTTTTATATAAATGACCAGTTCCCAGGCTCTGGTGTTGAGAAAACAGAACAACCACATGCAGGAGAATAAAAATTGACATCATACAAAAATACTAACTCAAAATGGATTAAAGACTTGGATGTAAGGTCTGAAACCATAAAACACCTAGAAGAAAACATAGGTGGTTATCTCTTTGACATAGGTTTGACAATGATTTTTTTGGATCTCACATCAAAAACAAAAGTAACAAAATCAAAAATAAGCAAGTGAGACTACATCACAATGTAAAGCTTCTATACATAAAAGGATACCATAAACAAAATAAGAAGGCAATGTACTGAATAGAAGAAGATAATTTGCAAATTATATATCTGATAAGGAGTTAGTATTCAAAATATATTTTGAAAAACCCCAAGAAATGCAACAGCAAAAGACAACAACAACATAACAATTCAATGAAAATGTGGGCAGAAGATATAAAAAAACATTTTTCCAAAGAAGACACACAGTTGGCCAAAAGGTACATGACATAATGTTATATATCATTAATTATTAGGGGAAAAGAACACAATGAAATATCCCCTCACACCTGTTGGAATGACTAGTCTCAAAAAGACAAGAAGTAACAAATATTGGTGAGGATGTGGAGAAAAGAAAATATTGAGTTCCGGCCAAGATGGAGGCATAGGTAGTCGCACTGTGCCTCCTCGCAGAACCAAAACTAAGGACAACAAAAATTGAGAAACAAGAAACAACCAGAACAGAGAGAAATGAACTGAATGGAAGTCTGACTACAATACATCCAGATCGGTAAGGAGGGGTGGAGTCGGAGGCCTACAGAGAGGGATCCAGGGGTCCCAGCAGGAAGGAGCTGTCGCTGGCAGGCGCGGGCTCGCAGGGTGCAGACGGGAGTTGGCAGACCCCAAAAGTGCAGGTACAGCTGACAGACTGGTGGCAGACCCTGGGCTCGGGAGGCAACGAGCAGATCCAGTGAGGGGCACAAGGTAACTGGCTGTGCGCAGCCATACATTTACACGCAGACAAACTAAGCAAAAACGGGCAGCAATACAGACTGTGCAACCCAGGGACCCAGCACCGGGGAAACAAAGCCTAAGAGCACCAACTGAAAACACCTGTGGGAGTTGAGGCCGGGAGATTCTCTCAGCCTCACGGGAGTCTTCTCGGGGGAACTCACAGAGTCTGAGCAAGTACACGAGCCCACACTCCCGGGAGCCAGCACCAGAAGGGCCCAATTTGCTTGTGGGAAAGCGGCAAAGGGGACTGAAATCCTAGAGAGAGTGGAGCAGGCGCTATTGTTCCCTCTCAGACCCCGCCCCCACATACAAAGTCACAACCCAGCAACTGGGGTGCCCCGCCCTGGTGAACACCTAAGGCTCTGCCGCCTATACATAACAGCTGCAACCAGCACAAAGGAAAATAAAAAATAAAAAAAATGGCTCAAACAGAATTCAAATCCCCAGAGCCAATTCTTTTAAGTGACCAAGAGATAGCCAACCTATCAGATGCACAGTTCAAAACACTGGTGATCAGGAAGCTCACAGAATTGGTTGACTTTGGTCATAAATTAGATGAACAAATGCAGGCTACAATAAGAGAAATGAAGGAAAATGCACAGGGAACCAATAGTGATGGGAAGAAAACTGGGACTCAAATCAATGGAGTGGACCAGAAGGAAGAAAGGAACAACCAAACAGAGAAAAATGAAGAAACAAGAATTCAAAAAAATGAGGAGAAGCTTAGGGACCTCCAGGACACCTTTAAATGTTCCAACATCCAAATTATAGGGGTACCCGAAGGGGAAGAGGAAGAGCAACAAATTGAAAACTTATTTGAACAGATAATAAAGGAGAACTTCCCCAATCTGGCAAGGGAAATAGACTTCCAGGAAGTCCAGGAAGCTCAGAGAGTCCCAAAGAGGTTGGACCTAAGGAGGAACACGCCAAGGCATATCATAATTACATTAGCCAAGGTAAAAATGAAGGAGAGAATTCTACAAGCAGCAAGAGATAAGAAGACAGTTACCTACAAAGGAGTTCCCATCAGACTGTCAGCTGATTTCTCAAAAGAGACCTGGCAGGCAAGAAGGGGCTGGAAAGAAATATTCCAAGTTCTAAAAGGCAAGGACCTACATTCAAGATTGTTCTATCCAGCAAAGCTTTCATTTAGAATGGAAGGGCAGATAAAGTGCTTCTCAGATAAGGCCAAGTTAAAGGAGTTCATCATCCCCAAGCCCTTATTACATGAAATGTTAAAGGGACTTACCTAAGAAAATGAAGATTAAAAATATGAACAGTAAAAAAGACATCAAACTCACAGTTAGTAACAACCATACCTAAAAAAAAAGCAAACTAAGGAAACAACTAGAACAGGAACAGAACCACAGAAATGGAGATCATATGGAGGGTTAGCGACAGGGAAGGGGGAGGAGGAGAGAGGAGAAAAAGATATAGAAAATAATTAGCATAGACAATAGGTAGAAAATAGACAGGGGGAGGGCAAGAATAGTATAGGAAATGTAGAAGCTAAAGAACTTATGACACATGGGCATGAACTAAAGGGGGGGAATGTGGGTGGGAGGGGGTGGGTAGGGTGGAGGGGAGTGAAGGGGGAAAATGGGACAACTGTAACAGCATAATCAATAAAATAAAAAAAGGAAAAAAATTAAGGCAAAATAAAAAAAATTATCTAAGTCTAGAATTCTAGGTTAACAGTTAATTTCTCTCAGCCCTTGTGAAAATACTAATGTCTTCAGTTTTCCACTATTGCTGTTAAAAAGTGTGTTAGTTTTCTATTACTATCATAACAAATCACCACAACTTCAGTGACATAAAAGAGCACGAATTTATTGTCTCCTAGTTCTGATGGTCAATAGTCAGCCATGGGCCTCAATGGACTGAAGTCAAAGTGTCGGCAGGCTTCCTTTCCAAACGCTTTCGAATCTATTTCATTGCTCACTCACATATAGGTAGAATTCAACTCCATACAGTTCAAGGACTGAGATATAAGTTTCCTTGCTGTCGTCAGCTTGAGGCTACCTTTTCCTGCTAGAAGCTTCTTTCTTGTCCTTGTACATAACCCCCTGCATCTCAGAACCGGCACAAGGCATCAAAAAAGAGAGAGAGAGAGAGAGAGAGAGAAAAGGGAATATTACTTGATACGGTCACTATGAAATAAAAATCCAGTGGTTCCTTAAAAAATGAAAAATAGAACTAGCACATGACCCAGCAATCCCTCAAATGGTTATTGACTTGAAAAAAAGTTTTAAATATTTATTTATAAGGATAAGTGCACCCCTACGTTCATTGTAACATTGTTTATGATAGCCAAGATAAGGAAACGACCTAAGTGTCCATCAATGTATGAATGGTTACAGAATGGTACATATTATAGAGGTTAAAAAATAATAATACTTTTCCTCCCACCTTCTAAATTCTTCTAGCTGGGTTAATACTCAAGTTAATGGAGACAGATTAACAAAAGAAAATATTTTTACCACATTCATTTTATCATATTAAATTTGTTTTCCAATTGCAGTTTACATTGAGTATTATTTTTAGATTTAGGTGTACCACATAATAGTTAGAAAAAGCATATATTTTTACAAGGTGTTCCCCATGATATTTCTGGTACTCATCTGCACCCTGCAGTTATTACAGTATTATGGACAATATTCCGTATGCTGTATTGTACATTCTCATGACTATTTTGTAAATACTTATTTGGACTTCTTAATCCCTTGACTTCCTTCATCCAGTTGCCTAAGTCCATTACCCTCTGGCAACCAACAGTTTGTTGTCTGCATCCATGAGTCTGTTTCTCTTGTGTTTGTTCGTTGTATTGTTCTTTAGATTCCACCTATACATGAGAATATATGGTATTTTGTCTTTCTCTGATTGGCTTATTTTACTCAGCATAATATCATTTAGTTTCATCTATACTATTGCAAAAGGCTAAGATTTTATTTATTTTTATAGCTGAGTAATTTTCCATTGTATATATTGTATGAATGACACTTTATTTTACCTACTGTCTATTGATGGACACTTTGGGAATTCATAGACATGGAAAATTCACATAAGCATGAAAATTCCAAAGACAGTGAGGCACCACTGAGTGTATATGATGTTTTGGACAAAGGAAACAAGGGAGGAAAAGGGTGTTAGATTTTAGAAGTGAGAAGGGGCAATTTACAGGTAGTTGAGGGACAGCAAAAAATATGGCAAGCAAATTCTTGTCAGGCAAATAAAAAACAATAGGACAGAGGGGTTATCTAGCTATCAGGCAGATCCCTGACTGAAACTCTTTTATACACTACACTTAATTCAAATTGAGCTAAGGCAAACATTCTAAGATTTCCTTCCTAAAGGAGGTTTTTCCATCTGCCATCTCTTAGGCAGGAAATGGGAGAGGATCAAAGGTTCTTCCCCAGTTTTTTGTTTCTTAATAACCAGCTTAGAATCAATATCCTAAAAGGTAGCTTAGGGGTGGCAAAACTTTGGTCCCCTTCTGTGTGTAAAATGGAATATTATTTAGTTATAAAAATAATGAAATCTTGCTATTTGTGGTAACATCAGTGGATCTTGAACTCATTATGCAAAGTGAAATAAGTCAGAGAACAGAGAAATACAGATACCCTACTATCTCTCTTTTGTGGGTAATATAAAAACAAACAAAAAACACCGAAAATAAGCAAACAAAACAAGATCATAGATATAGATAATAGATTAGTAGTTGCCAGAGGTGGGGTGGGAGTGGGAAAGATGGGGGAAGGCAGTTAACTAATTAAAAAAAAAAAACATACTAAGTTTCAAAGTACTATATCAATGTTATTGTAAAGTCAATGCCATTCTGTTGAAAAGGACATATACTTAAAAATACTAAAACATATACCTAGGATTCATCTTGCTATTTCTGGTTTTATTCCTGATTTTATATCACTCATACCCAGAACGAACTGCAAACTGTAATAATTTATAACTCACTAAGACTTTTATGTACAATAATCTCACTCCTTTAAATGACTGAGGAAAACTGGTAGAATAGGTTTATTATCTTCATGTTCTGGGTAAGTTATCTGGGTTTCAGGAAAGAAATATAGCTCAAGGGAGAAAACCCACAATAATGCCTCTCCTTCTGGCCTCTTGGCTGCTGTGAAGCATATACCATATGGACGTGGACTGGCTTTTTAAAACTAAAGGCCTCGTAGACATGCAAAGGAAGATCAGAAATACTGTCACCATTTGAGCTGGGTCTTGCAGAATAAGCAGGAATTAGAAACAAATAAAATAAAAAATAAAAAATGACCGATGTCTTGGCTCCAGCCTCAGCCATTTTGACTGATTGGCTTGGAGTGGTGCCTAGACACACTGGCATTTGTTCAGCAGGTTGTGATGTGCATCTGCGTGCAATTCAGTGTCCCCCAGGATGCTTCTGTGGGAAGGACATCATTTAACACTGGAAGCTGGTGAGATTTCAAAAGCAAATTACTTTTTAGAAATTTAGAAATGGGCTTGAGGCAAGGAAAGACATTCTATCATTGGTTGCTTGTCATCAGATTCTTAACTGGATCTCCAGGTAATCCAAAACTACCCTGTAATGTGCTACAAAGCAGACAATAGAGGACAAAGGGAGAACTTCTCCATCTTTAAACAAATGGGAAAGCAGGTCCTATGGGAGATGCATGTGCTTAGAATCTGGATTAGAAAGTGAAAATCGAATTTTGTGTTTTGAGCAAAACTAACTGGAACATACATATGGATTATAAAACAGTTTCATGCAGCTATTTTGAAATAAAGTAATGTACATAAATGGACATTGTAAATTACAACATACACTGAAGATGGATATAAGATAATAATTAATTTTATGAATCATGAAACATTAATGAAAATAACTTTCACTTTTCCACATTTTCTGAGTTGTCTTAATTATCCTATTACTAACTATTGTTTTTTAAGAAAGCAGCCAAGTACTCAAGAAGGAAGCATATTTGAATCTGTGAAGGGTAAAACTAGAAAGTACAAAGTTGTGGTTCCTGATGAAGTCTTCCCAAGTTAATACCTATAATAAATTGTCTAAATGTAACAGGTATGGAACAAGGTTTACAGCAGAGTGTAGGCTGAGAGGTCCCAGGGCCCCCACACAAGCCTAGCTTGGGGCCTAGGAAATGCAGCAGCCCAGGGATTGGAGTTATTTGACATATGAAAAACAGCAGACTAGCTTCATAGTCTGCCTGGGCCAGGGAGATGGCATGATTTTGACCTGTGGGTAGCTGGGAGGCAGCTCCCCTTCATCTCCGCGTTACAGTACCTGTGTGAGAGCTTGGAGATGGTTCACTCCATGCCACAGGGCCATGCCTGCCCAGACAAACTGTGGCAGCCAAGAAAGGGGTAAATACTGGAGTGCTAGCAGGCATAGCTGATTGTGGGAGGAGTCAGAAATGGGGTTAGGAGGAAGATCCAGGCTGGGATTTAAACAAAAAGGCAGGCCGCTATGTGGGACTGCAACAATGCAGAACCCTTGTGGGACCATAAGGGTCAAGGGGGGGTGGTGATGGTGAAAGGACTCTTGCCAATAGGCCATGAGGAGGTGCCACATGGTTTTGGATTAAGAATTGGAGATCTCAGTGACACAGCTGTTGGTGCTGGGAACCACGGGAGACCTGTTCAGCTGAGTATAAATTAATGGGAGGAACTGGGAGAAGTGAGCCGTGGACTTGTGTTTTTTTTCTTCTGGAGGGCGGTACTTCTGACTGGCATGCTCTGAGACTCACCTGACTGGGGAAAGTGGGGAGGGCAGAACTGTGTGCTTGTGGATGTACCTTTGTTTCTAAAGGGAGTGAGATTTACTGGCAGCATTCCACCATTATTTTAAACCTGTATAACTTTTAATTAAATAATTGCTTTCCTTTTTACCAGACTCTGGCATCGAGAGCCACAGTTCTTAATATGGTGGCAAGCATAAAGAACCTAAAGTAACAAAAGGCCTGGGGGTTGGTGGTGGTGGGTTTCTGTAACATGAATGTTCCAGACACAACTTAAAATAAGGGCATTGCATGACTATATCTTAATAAGACATCTTTTTAACATTACCAACTTTTGTTATATTTCAGACATGGAAAGATAATTATTCTTACCAACTAATTATTAAATCATCTCAACAACCCAAAGCAAAACTTTCGAAAATAAGACAATATAACAGTAATTTATTTGAACTAATCAGTTTTATTTTAATTATGTGGCAGTAAATCCTAGATTTAAATATCTTTGTAGTGAGATATTTAAAAAGAAGCAAAGAGATCCCATAAACTGACTAAGCAGTATGAGCTATGGCATCAAAGGATGAAATGAAGAAAGGAAAAGGTAAAATAGAATTGGAAGAAACCATTTTATTCAATGAAGTTTGTGGTTCCCTTTGATTCAGCAGTAGGTCAAAATGTTTTTTCTCCTAGTACTAATTATTCTCCTCTTATCCTCCTCTCCACAATGGTAATTTAATCCAGAGAAAAAAGAATTGAGGCAAAAACTATGGATTCCAGCCTGAATATGCTGATATCATAGCATGGGTAACAGAAGAAAAAGATTATTTTAAAATTAGATTTATAAAATAACTCAGTTATCTTAGATAATCCCTGATACCTTTACCTGCTAAAACATTCCTTGAAATTCTCTGAAATATAATTCTATTCTTTGTCTTCAGAGAAGCTGTCCATATGGTCTTCACGTCATGCAGTAGATTCAAACCCCTTTAGCACCACAGGCAGACTCATGGAGATTTCA
Organism: Tonatia bakeri; assembly: GCA_004024845.1. Lineage (NCBI taxonomy): Eukaryota > Metazoa > Chordata > Mammalia > Chiroptera > Phyllostomidae > Tonatia > Tonatia bakeri. The sequence goes on along the minus strand of PVIA01001363.1, from coordinate 32,650 downwards.
CTTCTCGAAGACTGGAATACATTTGATAAAACAAAATAAACAAACAAAAAAGCTTCCTGTCCTGGCACTTACAAGAGATGTTTGCATTTTAGGAAGTCGTGCAATCAGTATACGGCTGTTTTGTCTGTCAGCTGCAACCCTGAGCACAATTGTGGGAGGTGGTATAAAAGACAAAGAAGCCAGCTGTGCGATGAACTTCAGCACACAGCTGCCAGAGAAAGCACATTTCAGGGAGCATCAATCATCACAGTGGAGATTATTGCCATCATCATCACCCCTGATTTAGCTTGAAATGGGTATAAAGGAAAAGAAAAAGAATTGTCATGAAAGTTTTCAAAAAATCTGGTGACTGAGGATTATGCTAGCAAGTGTTTTTTGTGAGGGGTGGGGTGCAAATGGATAAGAAATCAAAATGACATGTGTGTTTTTGATAACAGAAGCTTGATCATCTATTACCACAGATTTTGAAGGTAAACAAGTTGAATGTGGAACTTCACAGAAGCTACATTTCTTTAAAATGATCCTATCACCTTTTTTTTCCCTTTCGATTCAAACTGGTCTCACCCAGTACTCTGACTTAGCCACTTTCCTCGCCTTTGCTCCTCCACTCGCTTAATCGTTAAGTCCCCAGTACAATGGGGCTCTGGGCAGCAACGAATCATCTTAGGAACAAAGCCTTGGGTCTCTTTGCCAGAGACGGATATTCAGTCAAACTAGAAATGACATCTAGGCCTCAAACGTGTTTCAACTCTAGGCCCACAAAAGCAGAATGACCCAGGTGATCACACCTTTGTAAAATCAGACAGAGCAATACCATCATTGACATCAGGACCAGAGACAATAATCAATTACCCCTGCCCTAGCACTGACTCATCAATAGAGACCAGGGCTCTAACTTCCATAGTTCCCTACATAACTCTTCCTCTAGCAGCCATTGGGAAGCCAGGTCAGAGCAACAACTCACCTGTGACAAGTTTGGCACCATTTTCTTAAAAATCTTTTACTTTCTTGGCTGCAAACTCCTGTTTCAGTTTGATTGGGCTTTGATGTGTGGAGGCAAATAAACCCCTTCAGTTTTGTAACAAAAGTTGTGTTCATGGATAAGGAAGGAAACAACACGGGTTGTAGGTGTTTTTTCTTTTTGAATTAGTGTTGAGCAAATAAAATTGTTTGAGGGAGACAATTTGGTGGATAGCTATGTGGGTGAAAAAAAGTTGTAAACTCTCTAGCAACTTCTTAAGGACAGAAGAGGATATCCTAAATGTAAAGATTCTAAAAGGGCTGAGGCATAATCACTTCTAGTTTAGGTGTGAAGAACAAATGGAGTCAGAGATTTCTGGTTTGGAGTTCTGGATCTGATCCCAGCCAAGTTGCTTAACCTTGACATGTCTAATTTCTCTCATTTACAAAACAAGTATAATAATAATATCTTACTTATCAGAGCACTGTAAAGAATATCATAGGAAAAGTTTTAACATAGTACCAGGTGCATAGAAAGCATGCACAATGTTAAAAATTATCATTATTGTAGAATAGATTGCCTGTGGGCTATATGGAGGAGAGAATGCATTTTTGGTGGTAGATTGGTTGGTGATTCAGAAAGACCTACAATTCCCAGAACATCCTATCTCCCCCTCCTCAGAGCCAAGCCTTAGAGTTTGCTGTCTTGTATCCTCTACCCAGATCACCCTCACTTACACATTATTGACTAGATCACTGCTTCTCCCATCATCGTTAGGGAAGGACCAAATTTCTAATTTATTGCCAATTGTTACTTTTTTTATAAACAACACTACAAAAATTATTAGAAAATAACAAATCAAAAGACATAAAAATATACGCCTACTTATCACATGCTTAGTTGTCATGGTAATGCAAATTGCTCTAAAAACTTCTCAATGCTTACTCTCTATTTGGTGCTATCTTGCCATAAAATCAGTCAGTGATGGGTACCAGTGTTTGGTCCTTGTTTAAGGAGCACTGGTGTAACTTTGCCATAACTTCTACTCGTCCTTTGGGTCTTAACTGAGATATTCCTTGCTCTGAGAAGCCTTCCTCAATCTTTCCAAGATGGCACTGGTTACCTATCCTGTTCGCTTCTATTGCATAATGTGCTGCCCCCAGACTTACAGGGATTATGTCTTATTCACCTTGCTCTTTTTATTGCTAACAAAACCTGATGCACAGTGGATGCACAATAAATATAGACATGATTCTTTCAAGTAAGGAGAGAATCTAGGTGCACATTGTTCAACTCCATCATTACCAGATCTTGGGATTGGATTATTCCTGGCATTATTTGACTTTGAAAAAATTGCCCCTTTGAAAAAAGTGCTTCCTTGGTAAGAAAATAAAATTTGTAAACATACTACAAATACTACAGTATATTTAGACCCTGGGCAAGTCATATTCATAGAACTTACTTATCAAGTGGACTTTATTCATGAGCTGCTGAAAGGAAATTGAAGGTTTAACTTGTATCTCTTTTTTAGAGGTGGATGTATAAGTCTTTGGAATCTTCTCCTATCTTTAAAATGTATTGCTTTAGAAGACATGTCTTTGATGGGTCATGATACTGATGACTCAGAAGTCTTAGAGTATAAATTGATGTATGCAACTGTTTCTTTTAAACCAGCGAGGAATAAGGAAATACCAGTAACTGCCTCATCAAGTGAATAGATAATATTTTAAACAGCACTTCTTTTCCCTTAAAGCTAAAGAAAAAATGTGAAAATATGGCTTTTATTTTACAGAGGTTTTATACTTCATCATAGAGGGAAGTGCCAATCCCCACTTAATAAAATAGATCATTGTTTGGATGGTAAAAAAAAAAAAAACATTGTTTATTTGAAAGATGACCAAATTGCTTTACTCCTTGTGGGTGGGGATCAGTTGTTCCCTAGCAATTCAAAGCAAATCAATGTTTAAGAAGTTCCCATGTTCAGAACACAGAGCACACTATTATTTGTGTTTGCTCTGAGGAGAGAGGTGGCTTTCCTCCTCTTCTCTTAAAATTGTCCTCAGTCCTCACCCCACTGTTCTCATCAGGGGCATGGATCCTCACCTGGCAGTCATGTGCCTCTGGCCACTCCTCCAACTTTCTGTTGGCAACAGGGGAATAAGGACTGAGGCCAACTTTATGTTGTAAAACACCTTGGGATAATCTAGGAAGTCTCCAAATACCAGTAGGAAAGTAGTCCACAGTCTAATTTCATAGACCTAGTGAGGTGGAAACTTGTAGGGCAGAAACCCTCAGGGCTGTGGAATTCAATCCAGGCATCTGGACCTCAGATGTGCACAATGCATGATCTGTTGCTTGAACACATTACTTTTCTTGAGCTATTTCTAAATGTGTATATGTTGTTATGCTTAATAAAGTAATCATTTTTAAAATAATTATTTAAGACATTTTCACCATTATACTTTTTCCTCTATCGACTGATAATTAAAGTTCCACTGCTACTCTTATATGTGGATCTGTGAAAAACATTGAAATTCTGAAGGACTGCTGAGTGTATGTAGGAGTAGAAACAGATGAGCAGAGTCCTGGCTTCTCTGCATCTACACAGGTTTGTGCAGAGCAGGCAGTTTCCAGAGACTCCAAGGAGGATCTGGCTGCCTCTGTACAACAGAGAAGACAGGTTGTAGACAGAAAACTGATGGGAGACTTCAGGGAAAAGAAATCTCAGTGTATAGTCACTGTGACCCTGTTTCTGTATTACTGGATTGTGAGGTAAGAGGTGAATGAAGGCCCATATGCCCTCAAACATCTTCCACAGTCAATCTTCAATACTCTATATTCCAATAATATGGAAAGGTTGCTCTTCACTACAAAGAATCCTGGTTTAAAATAAAATCAGATTGGCTTAATGCCATTTTGAAGTAATGTATCTCCTGTTTTTTTTTTTTTTCTTATTAAAGAAACATCTTGGTTAGAAGAGAAGTTAACAAAGCATGAAGGGTGGGGAATCTGGAAGGTGGGAAGAGCATAGGAAGGGGAGGAAACCTGTAAGTTTTCAGTATAACAGCACTGAATTTGGATGTGAGGCATGACTGCTTCATGTCCTCACAGAGTGCAGGTGTTAAGGCAGGAACTTGTCTGTAGGATGACACTACATGACAGACCAGGACAGGGATGGATGGTGGACTGAGATAAAGATAGGTATTCAACCAGGCAGGAGAGGCCCAAATACCAAAACAGTCATATCTGAGGCAATAATCGGCCTATGAACCCTAAAGCAACCCTCACAGTTACCATGAAAGCAGAGACATGAAGATATGTGAAACTAGGGGTTCATGTGGGCTTCAACCCATCATCTAAGAAGTTGCCTTTGAAGATCAAAGGCTCTTATCACCAAGCAGCCTTTTAAGGACTGGTATGCAAACACCAGGAGGGGAATAAATGCAAGACTTCAAAATCACAGAAGTGAGAGCCAAAGAATGTCATGGATCCAAGTGGTTGCGGGTGGGACATGAAGAACAGATCCCTCAAGGACTAACATGGGAACCCAGAATTCAGCACTTCAGCATCAATGTCTGAGAGGAAGATCAGAACTAAATGTGGAGGGGCACTGATGGAAGTAGGAACGTATAGACAGAGACAGAGAATCTGCTCAGCCTGCATTTGAGTATGTTCACAAGGACAGCAGTGCCACTCCACCTCAGGAGGGCTTTGGGTAGGGAGGTTGATGGTGATGCCTTCAAGGGAATGCAGTCCGCTGATCTCTACGCAACTCCATGGGAAAATGACCAGACTTGGTGTATATACTTTTAACTTAGGAAAATAGAACCATCCTCATGTCCCATTATAAGTTACAGGCATTGTGAAATGAATTTATGGACCAAAATAAAACTGCACATACAATTTTTCTTTGCTATGGTTGTTTACTTGGTACACAATGGCCCTCAGAGACCTCATGGGAAGGAAGGAGCCATTAGATCACAGTGGAATCAGGAGATCTGGTCTCCTCATCAAAATATTGCCAGACTTACCCTGATTACAATTTCAAGTTTAAAATTTATGATGCATGAGGGGAGCAGGATAGTCTGCAGCACACTTTGGCATCAAAGAAAAAGATCTGAGAAGGTCAGATAGCTGGATAGACCTTGATTCCCACCAGTGCTTAGAGTGGCCCCACAAGATCTTCAACCTTCCTATTCATCCTTATGCAATAAAACATAAGAAGAAGCAAGAAAAGAGACCTCACCTATTGCATGTTTTTTAATGTTAGACCTCAGAATACTGGAATTGAGTATTGACTCTTACTGGTCACTTTTCTTCCTCCCTATGGGTGGATTCTTAATAAGAGTTAGGGGAGTGTGACAAATAGGCAGGATTGGAGCTACATGAGAGCAGAAAACTTGCCAATCTTGTTCAATATTCTACCCCAAGCACCAAACTTAGTTTCTAACATATGAGAATCCCATAATGAACATTTATTGCATTTTTTAATGAATGACCTATTTCTCTTAAAGGTTGGCAGGAAACTCAGAAGACAAACTTATATGAATTTGGTCTAAATGGTTTTCGCTCAACATTTCTAGACTCCTTCCGTTATGAGCATGAGTCAGGTTATTCACTTGTATTAGATCTAATAAAACAATATAGTTAACATCATTATCTTTGAAGAGATTCTAACAGAAGTCAATGGGGAAAATCCTCTCCACATGTAAACATAGCTGTTGCTACTCTTCCTCAGGAAGCTAGCAGACATCAAAACCCACGTCACTCTTATACTTTCCATACAAGGTATGTTGTACAATAATGCCTGAAGGGACATATAAAAAGCATTTTCATTGAATAATATGAAATATGCATTTCACATTTATCATTTTTGAAAAATAAATGAGATCCATGTCATCTCCCTAACAGAGGTCTAAGGTGAATGGAGTAATGTCCAGTACCAATTATGAGTACTCTGTTATTATTTGATTTACAGGAGATTGCTTCCTTTTTTCTTTTCACTTTTTTTTTCTATCTTTCTTACCCTTTTTCATGTTCTCCCTTTTATTTTCATTTCAATTTTTCTTTCTTCTTTATTTCTAGTGTAGTTTTTCTTTCTTTTTATGTTTAAGTAGGTACTAGAATTTTCCAACATTTGCTCTTCACTTCCATAAATATCCATGCAGAACTCAGTCATACAAGGGGACTCTCAGCTTTATGAGCCTGTTTAAGAGAGCCTCTTCACTTGAAGGGATGGGAATTTTCTCCCTGAGGAAATGCCTAGAATTATTTGTTTATCATTTCATACTTATGACTAGAATGAGAAGCTATGGGAGAACAGTTTTTTAACTATGTATGTTTACTGAAAGAATATTTTGTCAAGTAAATGACTAATACCAAATGTCGATGTAGGTAGACATAGAACATTTTAGAACTTAATATAAACAGATGTGGTCTCTCTGTATTCCTGCCATCTGAAAGTGGTAATCCCCCACAACTTTGCAGACTCTATTGAGTTTCCTGAAAGCAAAAATCTCACATTCCTTTCCTCTCTAACCCCAGGAATTGCTCAGATTACTTCAAACCCACAATTGATGTTGTGCTAGGCCATGACTATTTATCTCTGTGATGAATACTTAATGCAAATGACAAGCCATCTGAGGGAGGCTGGCATCCATACCCACTGAGAAGGCCAGTGAGCAGTGTGTGAAGCACTGATGTCATTAACACAAATGAAAATTAACATTTTTCATCAAGGTCTAACAGTATCCCCCCAGGTAGGCCAACCACTGTGCCACCTGTTTATAGAAACACAATGCTAATCAGTCATAAAATCTTGTAAATATCTGTGTTTCTCCACATTTACTTTTAAACCTTCTGAGAGCATTAGATTAGACTCAATTAGTAAGTCTAATGGGTGCAAAAATATTGAATATTTTAATTAAATAGAAAACACCCTGCTGGGTGAGAAAGAGCATTTCTATCTGGAGCCCATTTCTTTAGCACAAACTGTTGGCTCTGTCTTAAAAGGTTAATCACAACTTTATTGTAATCCAAAACATTGAGGTTGACTTTTTGTTTTTCACATTTTAAAAAATTGTTAAAATGCTTGATATTCATTCTTCAATGATAAACCTCCATTAGAAAGGTAATGATCTAATTTGTGAATTTGAATTTCATCTTTTCTCCTATTGGAGCAATAAAAGGGAAATAGCTACATTAGAAATATTTTCTATCATGTGAATAGTTTTCATACAAATAAAACAGTAAAATATAACCATGCTTCATTGATAAAGCAGGCATCCTTTTTCTCATGATTGCCTTATATATTCTTGGCTCTCTAATTCATTGCTACAGTTTGCTCTGTTTTATTATTTTGCTTGCAGCCTGATTTCCAATGGGAGGACCCATAGAATGGAATATTAGTCAAATTCTAGCTCCCCGTAATTTAGATGCCCACTTTATTCTTAACAATAGAGCAAGAAAAACTCACACAGGTAATGAGAAATACATTTTATTTACTGACTGTTATTTACATGTTGAATGCTAGAGGGGTTTAGGTTTTAAGCCATAACTAAGCTTCACAAAGTTGGTAACTGATAATTCCAAATATTCCCATGGGTCATAACACTGGGGGGAAGAAAGGTGAGATTTGATAGGTAGAAATACATGTAAAAAATATAATCATGAAAAGATAATATCTCAGTAATCAAATATGATACAAAATTAAATGTTATAAGAGAAAAGTAATGATTTATTTTTACCCATCATATTATGAGGGTTATAATGACTCTTTTCTCTGTTTATCAAAGAGAAGATATGAAAACTTAAAAAAAAAGTCTGTTCCTAATCTTAGTGGTATAGATTTTAGTTTTTGCCCATTGAGTATGATGTTGGCTATAGGTCTCTCATATGCGGTCTTTATTATGTTGAGGAATGCCCCCTCTATTCCCACTTAGCTGAGTGCTTTTATCATAAATGGGTGCTGCACCTTGTCAAATGCTTTTTCTGCATCTATTGATATGATCATGTGACTTTTGTCTTTGATTTTGTTTATGTGATATATTACATTTACTGATTTTGAATATTGTACCATCCTTGCATCCTTGGGATAAACCCCACTTGGTCACGGTGTATGATCTCTGGAGCAAGGGACATAAAGGAAAGAATGAACAACTGGGATCTCATCAAAATAAAAAGCCTCTGCATGGCTAAAGAAAACAATATTAAAATAAAAAGCATCCAAATGTATGGGAACACATATTTTCCAATGATACCTCAGACAAGTGTTTAATCTCCAAAATATATAAAGAACTTACATGACTCCACTCTAAGACAAGGAACCCAATTAAAAAATGGGCAAAGGACTTGAACAGACACATCTTCAAGGATACACAGAGGATCCAGAGACACATAAAAAGATGCTCAATATCACTAGATATCAGAGAGATGCAAATTAAAACCACAATGAGATCCCACTTCACACTGTTGAGAATGGCCATCATAAGCAAAGCAACAAACAACAAGTGTTGGAGAGGTTGTGGAGAAAAGGGCACCCTAATGCACTGTTGGTGGGATTGCAGACTGGTACAACCACTATGAAAAACAGTATGTAATTTCCTCAGAAAACTAAAAATGGAACTGCCTTTTGACCCAGCAATTCCACTGCTAGGATTATATCCTAAGAACCCTGAAACACCAATCCAAAAGAACCTATGCACCCCAATGTTCATAGCAGCACATTTCCAATAGCCAAGTGCTGGAAGTAACCTAGGTGCCCAGCAGTAAATGAATGGATAAAAACAAAACTATGGTACATTTACACAATGGGGTTCTATGCAGCAGAAAGAAAGGAGCTCCTACCCTTTGCAACAGCATGAAAGGAGCTGGAAAACATCATGCTAAGGGAAATAAGCCAGGCAGTGAAAGACATATACCATATGATCTCACCTTTAATAGTAACCTAAACAACAAAACAAATAAACAAGCAAAATATAACCAAAGACACTGAAATAGAGAACAGGCTGACAGTGACCAGAGGGGAGAAGGGAGGGAATTTCAGGGGAGAATGGGAAGGGTTTACAGGAACAAACATAAATAAACAAAAACAAATTTTGTCCACAAATATATGGACAAAAACTAGGGGGAGTGGAAATGGGAGGGAGGTGGGGAGGAATGGGTGTGTGGGCTGTGATGGGAGTAAAGGACAAAAAAGTGTACTTAAACAACTATTAGAATAAAATTAAAAATATATATATATGTCTGATGCTGTAGCTCAAGGAGGAATGAAAGACAAAGAGAAAAGGAACTGGAGTGTGCTCCACTTGAGTTTCAGAGTATTTCCTTTGAACTAAAGGAAGTCTGAAAGTTGACACCAATTTGTGGTTGGGTTTAGACAATGAAAAACAGCAGCAGATTAGGAGGGAGAAGTTTGGGTGACTTATGTGCCAACAGCAGACACAACACTGAAATCTCTCCAACACCAATCCTCAGAGGAACGGAGCAGACACATGGCAACTGTTGGACATATTAGACTCCCATTCACTGCCCTTCATGAATGGACAGACATTTCACTCATAGATTTGACTTTCTTTCCTGTAGTTTTTCTGTTAGAACCACTACTCCTGGATTTAAAGTAAACCTTATGCATTGACTAACTCATCTTTGACCAGCGGTTGCATTTGTAGCAAAGGAAATATAACTGGCTCACAACCATGAGATTCACTGATTCTTACCAAAATCCCTTCCAAGGTCTGAATGTGAGCTCCTGTTCTCCCCCTCATTTTCACAATGAGGATAAAGAAAATTTTTGCCATTTCCCCTCATTCCCTCATTCTGCTTCTTTGTAGTCCATCTGCCTCAGATTGTTCCATCCATTTCTTGAAAAGATTATCTCTTTCCATTGAATTACCTTTAAAAATTTGTCAGAATGCAATCAACTTCCAGTCAAAATGGACGCATAGGTAGACACACTTCATCTCCTTGTGCAACCACAAAAAGGAATTATAACTAAATTCCAAAACAAATAACACCCAGAACTATAGAAAATTGAACTGTGTGGAAGTCCTGCATCTAAGGATTTAAAGAAGCCACATTCATTCCAATGGGTAAGAGGGACAAAGATGCAGAGATGGGGCAGAAAGGCAAGGAGGCATGGTGCAGAGAGGCAGGAGTGGCAGAATGGGCATGGACAGTCACACATTCACATGTGGTGAATAAAAATCAGAAGGGTTACCTTGGGAGTAAGCAATCTCAGCCCCAGACCAGACCACACAGCCCTGGGTGACAGTGCTGGGAAGATAAATTCCCTAACTTCTGGCTCTAAAAACTAATGGGGATTGAGGAGGCAAAAGAAGCTGCCAGATTTACAGGAAACTTTGCTTAAAACAATCTTAAAATGTGCACAAACCCACCCACTCTGGGATTCAATGCCAGGGCAAGAGCTGAAAGGGTGCCAGTCCTATATGGGGAGTTAGTGAAGTGATTGGAAACAGTCCAGGTGCCAGAAAACCCCCCAGAAACTCGGCAGTGGCACAGTCCCTTCTCCAATCTCTCCCTGACATAAAGCCACAAAGCAGTGAAGTGGCTTGCCCCACCCTGGTGATTATCTAAGGCTCTGCCCCACACAATTTACAGGTGCCTTCTATAGGAAGTCAAAGAAGCTCTACCTAATACACAGAAACAAACACAAGGAGGCTGGCAAATTGAGGAGATGAAGAAATTTGCCCAAACAAAAGAACAGAGAAAAACAAACAAACTGAGAAAGAACTAAACAAAAGGGAGATAGCCAACCTATCAGATGCAGAGTTCAAAACACTGGTGATCGGGATGCTCACAGAACTCACTGAATATGGCAACAATATTAAGGAAGAAATGAAGGCCACACTTAATAAAATAAAGAAAAATCTACAGGGAACCAACAGTGAAAGGAAGGAAGCCAGGATTAAAATCAACAATTTGGAACACAAGTAAGAAATAAACATTTCAACCAGAACAGAAAAAAGAAACAAGAATTCCCCCCACATACACACACAAAAAAACCCAAAAGACAAAAAAACGAACAAACAATAAAACTGAGGATAGTATAAAAAGATTCTGGGACATCTCCAAATATGCTAGCATCTGAATCATAGGGATACCTGACAAAGAGGAAGAGCAAGAAACTGAAAATTTATTTGAAAAAAAAATAATGAAATAAAACTTCCCAAATTTAGTGAAGGATATAGATATACAAGTCCAGGAAGCACAGACAGTCCCAAACAAGTTAGACCCAAAGAGGAACACATCAAGACACATCATAATTAAAATGCCAAAGGTAAAAGATAAAGAGAGAATCTTAAAAGCAACAAGAAAGAAGCAGAGAGTTACCTGCAGGAGTACCCATAAGACTTTCAGCTGATTTCTCAAAAGAAATTTTGCAGGCAAGAAGGGACTGGCAAGAAATATTCAAAGTGATTAAAAGCAAGGGCCTACAACCTAGACTACTCTATCCAGCAAAGCTCTCATTTAGAATGGAAGTACAGACAAAGTGCTTCCCAGACAAGGTAAAGCTAAAAGGAGTTCAACATCACCAAGCCATCATTACATGAAATGTTAAAAGAACTTACTTAAGAAAAAGACAATCAAGATCAAAAACTATGAACATTAAAAAGGCAAGAAATTCTCAACTATCAACAATTGAATCTAAAAAAAAAAAAAAAGGCTAAGGAAACAACCAGTACAGGAATGGAATCATAACTATGGAGATCATTTGGAGGGTTTTCAGCTGGGAGTGGGAAGGGGTATAGTGGTGTAAAAGGTTCAGGGGTTAAAAAGCATAATTTATAGGTACAAAATAGACAGAAGAATATTAAAATAATATAGGAAATGGAGAAGCCAAAGAGCTTATATGCACAACCCATGGACATGAGCTAAGGGGTGTGATTCCTGAAGGCAAGGGGAGTACTGGGCAGAGGGGGACAAAGGGTAAAAAATTGTGACTATAATAACATAATCAATAAAATATACTTAAAACAAATAAAATTTGAATTTCACATAAAAAAAGAATGCAATCAATTATGTTGCTGTGAACCTATTCTGGACTTTATTCTGTGTCTATACTTTTGCTAATACCACACTGTCTTGATTGCTGGAGCTATGTATCTGATTATGTGAGTCTTCCAATTTTATTATTTATAATGTCTTTGACTATGGGGGCATGGGATTGGTGGTGGAGGGATTGAGCAAAAGGGAGAAAGGATTCATGGATATGGACAAAAGTGTGGTGATTGAGTTGGGAGAGAGTGGCATAAGGACAATAAATGGTAATGAAAAATACAATAAAATTTATAAATATAATTTTTTGAGAATTCTATGTCCTTTGCTTTTCCATATCATTTTAGAATCAGCATATCTATATCTAAAAAGTAGACACAGATTTGGATTGCACTTTAGATAACCTCTCTATAAATTTTGGTAGAACTCATATAAAATCTATATTAATTTTTCTAATCCATAAGCACAGTAAGTCTATTTATTTAGGTCTTATTTGACATATTTTATTAGTATTTGATAGTTTCTAGCATACAAATTTTGTACATATGATGTTCTATGTTCTATTTACACCTAAGTACCCCCTTGGGGGGCTATTTTGAATGGTACTATTTTATTAATTTTAGTTTACAATAGGTCAATTTGTAATTGTCAAATTATGTAGACCACAATTAAGCATTTTGTTCATTTTGTGTTCAGTAGCCATGCTAAATTCACTTACTAGTTGTAGGAACTAATTGAACTGTCTAGAAGGAATCTAGGAGATTTTTTTGCAGATTCCTTGAGAATTTCTATGTAGATAATCATGTTGTCTGTGGATAAAGATACTTGTATTTCTTCTTTTCCATTCTGTCCTTTATTTATTTTCTACCTTATTTCTTGGCCAGAAATGTTGAATAAAAGTAGCAAAAGTGAACAGCCTTGTCTCATTTATTTCTGAACCTAGGGGGAAGCATTAAATATCTTGTAAACTATAGGATTTTTGTAGAGTCTCTGTCAGTTTAAAGCAGTTTCCTTTTTTCTTAGTCTCTTGGGGAATTTTTATTATGAAAGTATATAGATTTTTTTCAAAATATTTATTCTACATCTATTGAGATGATCATGTGTTTTTTTTTTCTTTTCAGTTTGTTCATATGGGGGCTAGATTTATCTTCTTAATGATTTGACCTCTTTAGCATTGTGGCATGTCTCCTGTTTTTCCTAGTAATTTTTCTAGTTCTGAAGTCTACTTTTTTTCATATTAATGTTGCCATTCCAGCTTTTTATTTTCAATTAGTGTACTGATTGCATTTTTTCCTTTTATTTTCAACATATTTATATCTTATTTAAGATGGGTTTTTAGTGAGATTTGTAGGTTATGATTAGATTTTTTGTTGGTTAAATTCAATCTGAATAATATGCTTAGAGTGCTTGCATTTAGAGTAATTTTAGTATAATTAGATTTTATTCTATAATTTTATTTATTTTGTTTGATATCTTTTTTACTTTATTTTCTCTTTCATGCTGTATTTTATATTATTTGAATATTACTTTATATTCTATTTGATTTTATTTATTGGATATATATATATTTAAGTATTTTTCATTTATTATGCTAGCAGTTTTCCCAATTTTCCCCTTTATCACCCTCCACTCTCCCCCCACAACCCTCCGGCATCCCTTCCCTTACTTTATGTCCATGGATTGTACATATAAGTTCTTTGAGTCCTCTGTTTCCTATACTATTTTTTATCTCTTGTCATCTATTTCATGCCTACTAATTATGCTTCTTCTTCCCTGTACCTTTCCCCCCATTCCTCCCTTCCCCCTCCCCACTGAATTCCCTCTGTGTGAAGTCCATTTCTCTGGTTCTGTTTCTGTTCTGGTTGTTTGCTTAGGTTTTGTTTTCATTGTTTTTCTTTTCTTTTAGGTTCATTTGTTGATAGTTGTGAGATTATTGTCATTTTATTGTTTGTATTTTTTATCTTTTTCTTAGATGAGTCCCTTTAATGTTTCATATTATAAGGGTTTGGTGATGATGAACTCCTTTAACTTGACCTTATCTGGGAAGCACTTTATGTGCCCTTCCATTCTAAATGAGAGCTTTGCTGGATAGAGTAATCTTGGATGTAGTTCCTTGCCTTTCATGATTTCAAATACTTCTTTTCAGCTCCTTCTTGCCTGCATGGTTACTTTTGAGAAATCAGCTGATAGCCTTATGGGAACTCCTTTGTAGGTAACTGTCTCCTTATCTCTTGCTGCTTTTAGGATTTTCTCTTTGTCTTTAATCTTGGGTAGTTTAATGATGATGTGCCTTGGTGTGTTCCTCTTTGGGTCCAAATTCTTTGGGACTCTTTGGGCTTCCTGGACTTCCTGGAAGTCTATTTCATTCACCAGATTGGGGAATTTTTCCTTCATTATTTGTTCAAATAAGTTTTCAATTTCTTGCTGCTGTTCTTCTCCTTTTGGCACCCCTATAATTCAGATATTGGAACATTTCAAGTTGTCCCAAATAATCCTCAGCCTCTCTTCAATTTTTTTGATTATCGTTTCTTCCTTCTGATCTAGTTGGATTTTATTTCGTCCTTTTGTTCCAAATCATTGCTTTGAATCCTCGTTTCCTTCTTGTCATTGTTGGTTCCCTGAATATTTTGCTTTATTTCATTTTGGGTATCTTTCATTTGTTCTTTCATTTTTTAACCACGCTCAATCAGGTCTACAAGCATTTTGATTACCAGGGCTTTAAATTCTCCATCAGATAGGTTGGCAATTTCCTCATTGCTTAGTTCTCTTTCAAAGGTTTTGCTGTGTTCTTTCATTTGGGCCATATTTTTTTTGTCTTGGCACAGCTGATAGGTCGTAAGGGGTGGGACCTTAGGTATTGCCCCAGACAGGGTGACCCCCTTTGTTGTGCTGCCTGTGTGGGAGGGGCCAGAGAGGGAACAATGCAGCTCACCTGCTTGTGTCTAGCACACTTTCCAACAGACTCTTGTGTCAGACTGGAAGTATCTCTTACCGGGGCAACCCCAGCCTTAGCCCACAGTCAGTTCTGAGTCTCAGTTTTCCCCTTAAGTCAGTCCCTCTAGCACAGCTCTGCCCAGTTCAGCAGTCAGCTCCACCCCCCAGCTGCCTCACCACGATTTTTCTGAGTCAGCACGTGCGGTCCATCATACAGGTCTTGTTGTTCTGGCTGAGTTTTTCTTTAATTCCTTGGTTGTTGGACTCCTGTGCAACTTGATTTTCTGGCACTTTTGGTTGTTTATTGATTTTATGTTGGTTGTTATCCTCCTTTTGGTTGTATGAAGAATTGAAGGGTTTCTACCTATGTCTCCATCTTATCCAGAACTCCTCTTTTTATATATGTCTTTTTGTAGAATATTTTTTAGTGTTTGAGCTAAGGATTACAATATGCTATTTAACTTTTCACAGTCTACTTAGTATTTATTGTTTTAAGTGCAATGAAGAAAACTTGCAACCATATGGCCACCTGGCTCCCTTTATACTCCCCCTTTATGTTATAATTACTACAGAAATTGTATCCATAATCACTGAAAATCCTATCAGATGAAGGTACAATTTTTGCTTTTAACTGTCAAACTTAGTAGAAAAATAATCTTATTTTATTATATTAATGCATATATTTGTTACAGAACAGGTCCAAGGTGGGTATGATATACTATTACTGAAAGTACCCCCACTAAGTTTGCATTGTCTGACACCAGAGTAAAGATGTCTCTCAATGCCAGCAATTTGTGAAAAGGAAAGGAAATGTTTATTTAAAGCTATACAGACTTAAAATAGTGACCCAATGTCTTCATTAAAATTCCAAAGTCCCTTAAAATGCCCATGAACACACATAGTCCTTCCTTCTCCCTGTGCCCTAATCTGGGATACCATATCTCAGGAAAAGAAGTCCATGATTCAGGCTACCGATACCATCAGCTGTGTTGCCGTCAGGATCTCCAGTTAATCCAAAACCACATGTGGTACCTCCTCGTGGCCCACCAGCAAGAGTCCTTTCACCCCTTTTCTTCTAGGCAAAGTCTCTCCTGCTTCCTAAGCCATGTGGCAAAAAGGAGCACCCCAAAGCTGCAGGGGTGCCCACTCTGGCCAAAGCCTCTTGGTTCTCTTCTACCGAAGCCACATGGTTCTCTCCCGGCAAAGCTATGGGGAGAGGGGGGTCACCACTATGCCAAAGCCAAGTGGTGGTTCTCTGCTAAAGCCCCATGGTGATTCTCCCTCACATGGCTGTGGGGGGTCCCCATCCTGACAAAACTGTGTGGTTCCCTCTCTAATGGCTGCTGTGTCTGAGTTTAAATCCCCTCGCCAGTCTTCCTCTGCAGCCCCATTTCCGATTCCTCCTACAATCAGTTACACCTGCCATCATTCCTCTATTATTCCAGGTTTACTGGGCTGCCATCCTGAGTCTGGGCAGGTGTAGCCCCATGGTGTGGAGTCAATCATCTCTAAGCTCTCACTCAGGTGCTGTAACCAGGGGGAGTTGCCTTCCAGTTATGTCTTCAGTGGAAGTCACTCCCTTCTCCCTGGCTCAAAGCAGGGCCAAAGCTATTTTACATATCTATGAAACCAGTTAAAGGTCATAGATATGTTAAATGACTATACCAGAGGTTATATACAAAGCTGGTGCTGAGCAAAACAGCTTTCAATGACCTGCTCCATGTGTCCCTTCCTCCAACTCACACCTGTGGCAGGGGTGGGGTGGGGGTGAGGACATCCTATATATTTTTCTAATATTTCCTGAACACCTTGAGTTCTGGACCCCATTCCAAATCCCTGTTTGGGGACCATCTCTTGGCTGCACCTTGTTACATATTTACCATTTTTTTCTTCCTTTATTCCTGAAGTATTAGTTTCCTTTGGTATCATTTTCTTTTTGCCTAAAGAGCTTCCTTCATTGTTTCTTTCAGCACATATTACTGAAAACAATTTCTCTTAACTTTATTTAAGAATATCTTTATTTTGTACACATTTTTAAAGAATATTTTCACAGGGTATAGAATTCTTGGTTGATAGTTTGTTGTGTTTGTCTCAGTCTACTGATAATTATGCTATTGGCTAGGAATGCCAAGGCAGTAACCTGGGCCCACATTAATTGTGGGGCTCCTTACAGACAAATTCCTCATTGGGGCCTTGTTCTTATTATGAGTGTAGGATTCAACTCAGCAGAAAAGAAAAATCAGACAACTTTGAGGAACAAAATTTATTACTCAGAGGTCCTGCAGGGTATGCAATATGCTCAAGAGCCCTACAGCACAGTTCACTGGGGGGAAGAAGGGGGTGGAGAGAGAGAGGAAAAGAGAGAGAGTGAGGAGAGAGAGACCTGGTGTTCAGTTTTTATTAAGGTCAGAGGATAGGGTGTCTAGGGTTTTGCAAGTTCACTTTTTATTGGCTCATTTAAGGCAATAGAGTGGGAATCGGGTGTGGGAAGGGAGAAGTGGAGTCAGTCAAATGGCTGGCTTCCTAAGTTATCTAGGCTTTCTAAAAGAGAGAACTTCGTGGGTAGGAGTAGCTAGTTCCTTATCTGGTTGTTTTGCTGGTAGTTGTGTTATACAGCTGGCAATATGTTTTTTAAAGATGGATGTCTTTTAAATGGATGCCTCAGCAATCAAAAGCTTAATGCACACTACACAGTTCTTTTTTTCAGTTAACTAAAATTTTTGTTTCACTCTTTTCTGACCTCCATTGTTTCTTGTGAAAAATCTATGTTCATTTATTTCAATTTCCCCTTATGTGCAATGTTACTTTTATCTGGCTGTTTTCAAGTTTTTTATTCATCCTTTGTTTCTCTGTAGTTTAATTACATGTTTTGGGGGTATATATATTTTTAAAGATTTTATATATTTTTAGAGAGGGAAGTGAGGGAGAAAGAGAGAGAGAGAGAGAGAAACATCCATGTGTGGTTGCTGGGGGCCATGGCCTGCAACCCAGGCATGTGCCCCGACTGGGAATCGAACCTGCAATACTTTGGTTCGCCGCCTGCGCTCAATCCACTGAGCCACGCCAGCCAGGGCTATAAATTTCTTTAGGTTGATTAGGTATTAGATTTACTAAACCTCTTGTATCTGTAATTTTATCTCTTTTGACAAATTTAGAAAATTTCAGATTTTTTTTGTATATATTTTTTTCAGGACCAATCTTTTCTTCTTTATCAGGTACTCCAACAACAGATAGGTTAGCACTTTTGATAATGCTTCATAAGCTCCTGTTCATGATCTTCAGACTTTTTTTCTGTTGTTCAGGCTAGATAATTTTTATGGATGTTTTTCTAAACCCACTCTTTTCTCTGTTATTTCCATGCTACCAAACTCATCCAGTGAAATTTTATTTCAGATATTGTAGTTTCAATTCTAAAATGCTGACTAATATTTTATAGCTTCTATTTCTTTGCTGAAAATATCTCTTTCTATTCATTTCAGGACTGTTCACACTTACTTCATGGAACATGGCTTAAAAAGGTACTTTAGATATTTGTCTGATAATTTCAAAATCTGTGTCAACTTAAGAGTAGTCTTTTGTTGATTGTGGTTTCCTTTTCTACTTGCCAAGTTTCTCCTGGTTATTTTTGTTATGTAATTTTGTACTGAGTATTTTAATATTATTTTATGTGATTTTAGGTATTATCTAAAAACCCTGAAAAACATTGATTTTTGATTTAGTTACAAACTGTAATTTTTGACTGATATTCCCAAGGTATACCTCATTCCAATGTCAAGTTGGTTTTCATAGCCTTTGCAGTTGTGTCTGCATTTCCCCTATGCATATGTTCCCCATGGGCCACTTGGGTCCTGGGTAGTGAACTACCCCACAGTTCTATTCTCATAGCTTTGGTATTTTATTTTGAATCAGTTTCATATATGCACCTCTTGCAGGTAAATCTAAGTCTTGAAACATAACTTTATGGGGTTGCTTTCTTGAGCTTCTTTCTAGGGCTTCTCATCCTGGTCATCTAGTCACAAAGTTGGTGTTTCAATTTTCCTGCATTGTCACTTACCTCCTGTGACTGGTTCTGCCTCTGGCATAAGTTATGGCCTCAATGCTAATGCTAGTACCTCCACTGTGGGAGTACAGCTTTGGGACTCAGCTTGCTTCCAAGGGATGATTGGAAAAGAAAAAATCAGGGAGTCAACTCCATCCTTTCTGTTCATCTGGGGTGACCTCAACAAGTGCTCTAATCTGAGATGAGAGTTTCTCTTGGTCACACCTGCTGGAAAGTTCTGGAATTCAGATTACTTGAGTATAAGACTAGAGATATGGGAAAAACAAAAGAAAATAATTTCCATATTGTTCTTATTTTGTATTTGTATTTCTTTATACTTTCTCAGAATTCTTAAATAGTTGCTTTATCCACCATCAGTTACTTAGAAAGCATGTTGTATCTTTCTCCCTTGTACCTTAAACAGAACCAGAAACTATTCAAATGGCCTAGTTTTGTTTCCTTGCAGTAGCATTTTATATTTTCTGAGTATAGCTGTATAATATAATCCAGCTTTGTCTCCCTGAAAACCTAACACTTTGTTTTGCATATGGTGACTATGTGATTATTATTTGGTAACTTTAATTACTCCAATCCTTGACAAATACCTCTTCCTATAAACTGTCTTTTGAACTGTAAGCCCTATCTGCACTTTCAAAGATGCATATGTTAATGTTTTATGATTTTTGTAGAGTGTACCTTTTTATATTTCAGAGAACTAGATTTCTGGGACTACAGAAGAATGAAGCCCTGTCTCTGTGGTTGGGCCTGGCATAAGTACTATGGAGTATTTGCAGATGTTGGCATTTATGACATGATTTCTGCTGAAGAGATATTTAGGGTTCCTATATAAGTATAAGTATGTTATAAATAAGTATGTTATAAATAAGAAAATCCTACTTTTTCCCATCCCCATGGTCTTGTGCAGTCCCTAGGAATTCAGGGACCAGCTACCTGCCACTGGCACAAACACATATGGTGTAGGTCTCCATGGAACTTAAGGACATCATAAGATGAACACTGGGTATTATACTTTTAAAAAATTATGTTGAGACTTGGGAAAAAGAGAAAATAATGGCACTTTAATGAGGGTAGGCATACTTATAAATTCACTTACTGCAATGTTTTAAAATTCCCCTAAATATATTTTTCTCAGTGGAGAGAGAAAAAATTTATAAAGATAATCACTTTACTAAATCAGCTAGAAGAAAAGTTATCAGTGCTAGACATTATCTACGACATTGAGAAACTCAGCATATGATTTTCTGTAAGTATAACTGGCATTGATTTTGTTCATGAGAAGCTTACAGATCAGTACAAGATAAAAGCAGTAAACACAACCAAAAACAAAATTCACACACAAAAAAATTGCATTAAAATTAGTCATACATATGTTGACAAATTAGTTATATCTGGGATATTCAGGTAATGTTTTAGCACAGCTTAAATTATGCATAAGTTGCTGGCAAAAAACAAAGGGAAGGCATCCCTGGAAAAAGACATAGTTTATCAAAGGCCCAGAAGTCCAGAAGAACAGGCTGTGTTTGAGAAAGTATCAACCTTTTAAGGTTTCTGCTTGGTGAAATTTTGTAACCGTATAGCATGGGGCTCAGCTGCTTGTCACCCTAAAATATAACCTAAAGATTTGTGTTGAAGGAAATGGGCTTTTATTAACTGGGTTCAAATTTTGGGGGTGGGGCTGAGAGTACTCCTGCTCTGAGTTCTTTTCTCCCAGCAGACCCAGAACTTCTCTCGCTCCCCACAAGCCAAAACCATACCCAGAAGTTCCCCGTTTCATTATCTGTCCTTGGAGCTTAGGCCAGCCATGCAGACAGATTTCCATCCTCTCTGGGATGTGCACTTGTGGGTTCCAGAGTCACCATCTTCTTGCAGCACCTGTCTTTCAGGATCTGCGGTGTGTTGCTGCCAGTCTCCATGTAGCAGTCCAGGACCCATGTGCCAGGCTTCATGGGATCATAGTGTCCCACAGGCTGAAGCCCAGGGAGACATATGTCCCAGAATGGGACCCTGCCTCGACAAATGGGCTTCCAACCATGTGTGGCCTAAGCCCCTGGTGGGCCCAGCAACTTCCTGGTTCCATGAGCACTCCCATCCATGCAGTGATTAAAGGACAGGAACCTAGAGTGTCCAAGTGCTGGAGCCAGAGCCAAGAGCCTGAACCAGCACCAAAAGCCAAGAGGCAGAACAAGCCTGCACCAAGTTCAAAAGCAAGAGAGCCCTTGAACCAACAGAGTGGCTTATCCATATCTCCTGTTTTAAAAAGACCTGTCTACCCAAATTCTGTGTGCTCTGGAAGCCAGTGTTCTGATCCAATTCTTTCCAACCTATGGCTAAGTTTGTCTTTGCCCCTTTTTCCGGGCATGGAAAACAGTCTCCAGTCAAGCTTGGCAGAGCATCTAGCCCCCATAACTAGCTATCTTGTGTCAGGTGCTAATAGCCTCAAGGCTGTAGGTTATTAAGAGCCACCTGTTGTTTCAATCCTGAGAGCTCTCTGCTCCTTCTCCTGTTAACTGCCTTGTGTTTATACCAGCCTCTTGCCTCAGTAAATTCTTTCTCATAGAGCCCCTTCCTTCACAGAAAGCAAGCTGCTTTAGTCTGCCACCTTGGCACCCTTCCTGCCCCCTGCCTTTCCTGCCAAGAGGAGGAGCAGTCTCTGTGCTGGATTTAGGGGTAAGGTTCTCCTGGAACTGGGGTCCCTTGATTTCCAGAAATTTCTGTTTTGACCTTCTCCATTACAGTTTGGGGAAGTAAATGATGAGGAATTATATTTTCTGATGGTAGAAAATGGTGGAATTTCTGTAATATGTAAAATACTTGGGTGTTTATTCTTCATACTTTGAACTTTAGAACAATTTAATCAGATGAGTGACATAATCAGATCTGCATTTTTGAAAGCTGTCTCTGGTAAGAGCCTAGTGTATGGATCCGAGAATACTGAGACTGGAGAAAGTGATCCCGGTGTGTGATGATGAGAAGTGGAGTTAAGTTGATGGCAGGGTGGCTGGAGAAGCAGTACTGATGAAAAACAGGACAGAAACACTGGAAGGGCTCAGTGATACTTGTGTGAGGTGATGACCCCAAGGCTCTAACTTGGGTGCTTGGGTGGATGTAAATTCCACAAAGTAGGATAAGTAACACAATGAATTCTGTTTTGAACAGGAAGTGTTTGAGAAGCCTATGGAAGTTCACAATGGACATAAAACTATCAATGAGAAACCAGGAATTAAAATGAGAATTTTGGGACTATTGTAGTATAGGTGGTTGTTAAAACCACAAAGATGAATGCAATGTCCTTATGAAGGAGGCTATTCATAAGAAAAAAGGCCAATGACAGATCCTGTCTAAGAGGTTGTGACAGAAAGGGATGCTAGCAAAAGATGTCCTACAACACAGAATGTAGGATGAACCCAAAACTAGGAAGAGATCCAGGAAATGGTGATATCATGGGGTGCAAAAGAGAGGGAGCTGTGAGTGAGAACTGGGGGGTGAGGGAAGGAGGGCAACAAAATGAAAACCATGTTAAAGGTCAGGGGCACAGGGGGGCAAACACTGAAAAGTGTGATCAGATTTGGTTGAGAGGATGTTTGTGATCTTACCGAGAGACATTTGCACAGCCTGTTACTGCAAAATGAGATTTTACAGATTCAGGCCTAACGGTTAAAGAAGCAGAGACAAGAAGACATTAGTCCTTTTAAAGCCTTCAATGAGGAGCCCAGGGCAGAGAAGGGCTCCCATTCCCATTAACACCCCTGGCTCAGCACCAGTTACCTCAACATAGGCTGTTGCACTAACTGTCCTTCCACTCCCCCCAACTCTAATTCAGCCTGTGTGGCCACAACATATTATTCTTTCTAAAACACCATTCTTAGGTAATTGTCCGCTTCAAAGCCTTACCAAAAGCAATCATTATTTGGAGAAGGCAAGCCATTGGTCAGCTTCTCACTGACCTTAGCTGCATTCCACTGCTTTAGACTTAGATAACTTCTTTTTCTGGAAGCAACAAGGTCATTGAAGGGTCCCCCTTCCCACTCTTTGATGAACCAACACCCCATTCCTTCTGTACTCCATTGTGCCATTCCCTCCACTGGGCATTTCAAAGAGCTTCCTGACAGCCTAACCCATGCCACTTTCTCTTTTCTTTCTCTAGAGCTGAAAATGACTCCATTCCATAGTGTCCCTAACAGGAATTTCAAGAGCATTGATTTAGAAGTTAAATGAGTCTACATCAAATCCACTTAATTTTATAGTCAATTCTGCCATAATGAAATATGTGTATTTCAGAAAATAACTGTTACGCAAAATTGCACAGTAAATACCACAGGGCTTATGGGAAAAATGAGATCAGGTGATGCGAACACCAGCCTGCAGTGTCCACGTCTAGCTAATCCTCTCACGGGAATCTACTGTGGCGAGCACCCTTGTGGCTCTTAACTGTTCAACCCATGCCTGTGATATTGTGGCAAATACTTGGGAGAGAGAGCAAGGCTCCTGCTTACTAAAGAAGGTACAGTTGTAAAGTGGTCACAAGAGAGAGAAACCTAGGAAAAAAAACACCTTTCCTCTGAAATCCAACATACCCTACAACCTAACCAAAAAGCACTTGGTGTCATCAGCCCTTAGGTGGGCTGATGTGCGCACTCCAACCAAGTTGGTGTGTTGTCTACAGTGATGGCTCATAGTCTTGGGTCCCTGTTTGGGCACTAGCTGATGTGGTCACCAGCCAGCAGTGTCACGGCATTGTGGATAAGACAAGCCAAATTCACACAGACTACAGAGTCCTATGGAAGAAAAGGGATGGCAGACACTCTCTTAAGAAGGGAGCACCCGACCCTTGCCTTGACAGGTTTTTTTGCTTTTCTGGGCACATCACATTGAGGATGGTCCTCATGCACAGGTTTGCTTTAGGTGGTTACCTTTTTCAGAAAACAAAGGAGAGGATGTTGCTAATTACATAAAAAAAAGGGGGGCATTTGCAAAAGTAAAGGGAAAAGTGGTTGAACTGGTTACACTCGTTCTTGGAAGGTTTAGCATGGATTTTAGGAAATTACTTTAAAGATATGCAGTAAACGTTTGCTACCTCAATTCAGCATGAGGGACTTTTAGCAAAAGCAAGTCTCAAAGCAACCTAGGTGTACTGTCCCGTACATGGCCTGTACACTGTAATGCAGGCCTGATTCCCCACAAGAGAACCTATCTGTGGGTGTGGGTCCTGTGTACCAGACCTTGCTTTCCAGTGGCCTTTCCAAGTGGGACTGGGCCCACACCACACAGAATGATCTTCTATAACCAGGTACTCAACACTGAAACCTGTTGTCTATAGCAAACAGAGATCAAACAGAAATGGTAGTGAGGCGGGAAGCAGCACAGGAAGAACTCTGAGACTGTACTGCTGTTACTGGCCAGAGTCTAGCATCCTGGTTGCCAGGAAACACCTTTTACCACTTAGGTAGAATAAATGGTAAACCAAGGCAGGCAGGAGGAAGGAGACATGTCTCACATGCTAACTCAGCAGTCCTGAGCTTGGTCTGATAATATTGCCAGGTGTTCCAATATCACAAGAAACACTATGTTAGCAAGAAAGAAGGGGAGTCCTTGAAATTCTATGTAGCATTTCCACTATCTGGGAAAGAAGGCCTTAAAACTTTGCTTTCATCCCAAGGCCTGAAATGCAGGAGAGGGTCCATGGTGCCCAAAGAAGAAGCCCATAAAACTTTGCTTAATTGTCTGCCTCTGGTCACTACTGGTTTTATCAGAGAGTCCCTAATGCTTACAGAAAGAGCCTATAAATAACTTTGGAAAGTGCCCCAATTTTAATTAACTGTCTGCTGCCATGTGTATTTGTTTTTCAACAAGAGGAATAAATGGAGTCTGGAGCAAGATAAGGATTCAGGCTAACAGATCCCCACACATAACTAAGTTTGGGTAGTTACATCCACCTGAGAAAGATGGCACCGCATTTACCCATTAAACAATAGGTAACTTTTATCTCCTACCCCACCCACTATATAAGTGCTCAGAAAAATAGACCCCCTCTCTCAGTGCTCTTGGCTCTTGGGCCACCAGGCCTTTGGCCACCTGGCCTTGAGACACCCCGGGGCTTGCCACCTTGATTTTCAGATGCTCTTACTTGTGCCATCTTGCTTTGTCCTGAAACTTTTCCTTTCACCCCCTATTATATCCAGTCCCATTCTCTTCCATGGGAACAGGTCACTAATAAACTGATTACATGCTAATAAATTTGCTGATCTGTAATTCTTTACATGTATCAGCAAGAAGAACCACATCTCTCCCGTCAACAGTAGCACTTTTTTGTATTTGTTCAATGGTCGAGAAATACATAAGTATCACAGCAAATATGGCACTGTGCCTTGAAAAAGCCTCAGGTTATGCTGGATGTGGATACCTGAGGGTATAGCTTGTGAGTTATGGAGTTGGAGTTAAGGGGTAAAAGGAGAATGACAGAAAAGCAGATGAAAAGTTGTAACGCAGTGTGGAACCATGGGAGGTGGACTGAGGTAGCTGGTGCACATGTGAGTTTGTGCATGTGTGCATTGTATGTGTTTTGATGTGGCTTTTTTCAGCCAGGGACAGTTTTCAGTGTTCAGTGGTGTTTCCAGAGGACAAAATCGAGTATAAGCAGGAGTGAAATTTGCATTATGCTCAGTTCCCTAATATATTGAAACTTTATGTTTTCAAAGTCTAAGTCAAAGAACTGACTACATTTTTCTGACCCATTCCACCACCCTCGTTACTGAAGTACTACCTTTTCTCTTGACTGCCCCTCCATCCTATGTGAAAATCTACCTTCCTTGTCACTATCTTGATCATCTGCCTATCACAAAACCTGCTGTGTATCTCTGAGCCTCTTTTCTGTGCCTGGGACCCTAACATTTATTTCTAGGATCTGTGATTCTCATCACCAGCTTGTTTGTTTACTTCAGTCTGAAAATATTATCTCAATCTTGATGGTCTGCTCTTTCTCACTGGCTCACTGGCTCTCTTTGTAGAGAAAACCATCTGTCTAGAGCATTCCTCTCAATATTGGTTGCACTTTATAATCAGCTAGGGGCTTTGAAAAATTCTAGAGCTCACTTGGTGTCCCAGAGCCATTACTCAGAATCTCTGGGGATGAGCTTCAAGATGATCATATTTTAAAGCTCTTATGGTGATTCTAATGTGCAGTCAAGTTGGAGAACCACTGGACTAGAGTGGTGCTTCTCAGACTTTTATGAACATTAGGATCACCTAGGGATTGGCAGGAAATACACATTGCCTTTTATTACATCTTGGATGGGGCCTGACATTATCCATTTCTGATAAGCTCCCAGGTTTTGTGGTTGCCTCTGGCCCAAAAGCCACACTTTGAATAACTGTGTTTATTAGACAATCATGCAATATCTTTCACCTTATTTATCCCTAGGGTGCCATGTTCAATCTGCCTTAAAGAATCTCTTCCCAGGTACTACAACAGGGGAATGTGATTGGTAACAAGAACTTGGCTTCTCCCAATGTGGTCCTCAAGCTAATGCTGTGTCTTCTCTTAGAAGTCGTGTTTTCCTTTGGTCTTCAGCTCTGGTGTCAGGACTCTGGAGCTCAGATATATTTACCAGGAAGGTAAGGTTATTCTTGAAAAGCCAATGAGAGCACAGAAGTTGGAATGTCCTCTTATTATCACTATGGAAAATCAGTTAAAAATCAGTTACTTTTTCTTTCTTTCTTTCTTTTTTAACTATATTTTCATAGCTGTGGCTAGAATGGCTCAGTGGATTGAGTGCTGGCTCGTGAATCAGAAGGTCGCTGGTTCTATCCTAGTCAGGGCACATGCCTGGGTTGCAGCCAGGTCCCAACTGGGGGTGTGAGATAGGCAACCAATCAATGATAAGTAGTGTTCTCATAGCCTTGAGACTGGGTACGATAAACTGTTCCCATAACATGAAGTGAGCTCACATGCACAGAATTATGTTATGTTATGTTATGTTATGTTATGTTATGTTATGTTATGTTATGTTATGTTATGTTCTGGCATCTTGCCAGCTTTGTCCCCCTCTAGTACTTCAACAGGTATGAGCTCCCTGCTGGGGGCAATGATGATGAGAGACATGCAAGGGGACAGTTGCCAGATGGGTGCCACACTGGGGAGCAAGGACCATGACATGAGACATGCAGATAGACACGCAGCTTGTAGCATGCGCAGCTCACCCACCCATGAATAAAGGCATGCCAAACATCCCAATGACTCCATGAATATTTTTCCATATGCACGAATACCATGAACCTGCCTGACCTTAAAGGGTGACGACACACTCTCCCTCCACCCTCCCATCTGGTATCCTTCTGGTAACTAACATCTTTTCTCTTGCTTTTAAGAATCTCTCTTTATCTTTAACCTTTGGCCTTTTAATAATAATGTGTCTTGGAAAGAGCATCTTTGCATCCATCATAATTGGGATTGTCTGTGCTTCCCTGAGTTGCATGTCTATTTCCTTTACCAAATTAGGAAAGTTTTTGTTCACTATTCTTTCAGATAAATTTAAAATTTCTTTCTCTTTCTCTTCTCCTCTAGCACCCCTATGAGGTGACTTATGGACCTTTTAAAGAAGTCCCAGATGCTCTTTATACTATCCTCATTTTTTGGATTTTTTCCCCTTGTTCTGCATGGTTGTTCTGCATGGTTGTTCTGCATGGCTTGTTCTGCATGGATGCAACCAGTTCCAAATAATTGATTTGATTCTGGGATTCATCCATTCTACTGTTGTTTCACTATAAATTGTTTTTTATTTCAATTAGTGTATCCTTTGTTTCTGATTGGATATTTTTATGCTGCTGAGGTCCTTAACTAAGTTCCTTGAGCATCCTTATAATCAGTGTTTTGAACTCTGCCTCTGAGATTGTTTATCACCATTTTGTTTAGCGCTTTTTCTTCAGCTGTGATCTGTTCTTTCATTTGGGCCATATTTCTTTATCTCCTCAATTGGGCAGCCTCCTTGTGTTTGTTTCTGTGTATTAGGTAGAGCTTCTTTGACTCTGTGTATTGGTAGAGTGGCCTAATAGAGTAGGTGTCCTGTAGGGTCTAGTGGCACAGCCTTCCCTATCATCCAAGCTGGGTACTCAAAGTGTGTCCTTTGTGTGGGCTGAGTACACCCTCCTCTTATAGTTAGCCTTGGTTGCTGCTGGCAGATCAATGGGAGGGATTTACTGAGGCCAATCAATAGCAAGGACTGGCTGTTACCACTGACCACCAACCTCCTTTCTCCGTAGAGGATCAGCTGTGCAGGGCCAGGGTGGTGGTGCTCCAATGTGGTCTGTAGCTGCCCACTGGGTGCATTGGCCTTGCGGTCTCCTGGGTGGTGCAAGGCAATGTCAGCTTCCGCTTGTGTATTGCCCAGCATATCCTGACTGAGCTGTAAAGCAATCTGATATGGCTGCTACTTGTGCTGGGCTTGGAGATTTTTAGGCAAAGCCAAGCTATGACTCTGGTCTAGCTGCTGCTAGGGCTCACTGAAGCCAGCTGTTGCTTGTTTGATAGGATTTAGGAGCCAAGACCAGTCATTGTCATGGGAAGGCAGCTTTGGTGGGCCCACAATTTGGGTAGGGTAAAGCCTCTATGGATCTCCAGGGTGGGGGTTCACATAGTGTTAGCCAGGTTGATAGAGTCTCAGATATGGCACCATACTACTGGCTTTGTGGGGAGAGGGCTCAATAGAGGGACAATGTCCTCTGTTTTTCCCAGTGCCAGACAGTTCAGTCTTTCCTTGTATATCACTGGTGCCCTTCAAGCTGCCACCCCAGTGCTGGAGCTCAGAAGAAGCAAGTCTAAGCATGTCAGTCCATATGTGGGTTCCCCAAAGATGAACTGCTTATGGCTCCAGCAGCTTCTCTTCTAACACAATTGCTGCTGATTTTTGCAGCCAGAAGTTCTAGGGACTTGTCTTCCTGGCACTGGAATCCTGGGCTGGGGGCCTGGTGTGGGTCTACAACTCCTCACTCTGAAGATATCCCTCCTGAATCTTTATCCATGTGGGTGTGGGGTCAGCATGTTTCATGTCCGTGCCCCCTCCTACCAGTCTGGATGGATGTGGTTTCTTCAGTTCCAAAGCCGTCAGACTTTCATTCAACTTGACTTCTGGTGTTCCTGAATGATGGTTGTTCTATATTTTAGTTGTAATTTTGATGTGGTTGTGCAAAGATGTGAGCTATGTCTGGCTACACTACCATCTTGACCAGAAGCCCCACCAAATCAGTTACCTTTTTTCTCACATACCATAGTCATGAAGATGGTTATGGAATTTTCTTGTTCAGGTAAAGCTACTTTTGTCTCTTTTCTGGTTCCAAACAATAATCAACAGTGAGCTCTTTCTCTCTGTTTTGGACAAAAGGCAGAATTGCACTCTACTGTTTAGGGAATCTAACTGGATCCCAGCCTTCTCACACACTCACTGCCCCCACCTCTGCCTATGGAATTATCTTTAAAATAATCCTTTAACTCTAATGGCTCTTACCTAAAGTTGGGGTACAAACCCAAAATGACCAGGTCCTTCCTCAAGTAAATCTCAGGGCAGCAGCTCCTTCATGCTTCCCATGTTGTTGTGGGGCATCCACCTTCAAACTTCAAAGTGTGTTGTGCTAAATCAGGGGCAGCTACAGCCAGGGTCTCATTGAGGGTTCTCTCATCCTCTTATGCTTCTGAATTCTAGGGCTAAAGACTCTGGAGTCACACAATTTTCATCCTGCTGTATTTACATCCTAGAAATCATGTAACTTCAGTCCCAATGGGACCTTTTGGTCATCCTTGATGTACATGCAATGAATGATACATGTCACCTTCAGAATCCTGAGAACTGGCTTCCCATCTGCATCTGTGGCTGCTGCTTAGTAACTTTAGGTAGGAGGTAAAAATCAACTGTAACCTGACTCATTTTCTCCCAGGGTTTCAGTTTATGCTATCAAGAATTAGCAGAGAGTAAGGGAGAAAATCATGTTTTAATTGATTACCTGTGCACTATTTGAGATAGATTTTAGCCATGTTGAAATTTATTAAGGTAATGAGGTTTAGACTTATGCAGGAACTCCCATAGATGGTGTCCATCTGCGCTAATAAAGAAATGAGTGGGCACCTAAAATTATGGAGAGGACTCTTAAGTACTGCCATTAGGAACTCAGCAACCCTCCTGTTGATGTTCTCAGAGTCAGAGAAATAGTTAGAGGCAGTCTTGGTCTATGTGCCAAAGAGAAGAAGAGACCAGAGTCTGAGACTCAGTCAAGTGCAGTTCTGAACATCAGCTGTTAGACATCAGCTATGCAAAGGGTGCTTATCCAATTGCCAGGATAGATCACAGGCAAGTATGACAAGTCATATCCATAATATTAGCCCCTGGTACACTGCCCAACTGTCTGTGCAAATAGTCAGGGGTGAGGTGGTGCTTCACTGGCAGTCATTAACCACACAGCTCACAGTTCTGCCCACTGACTACTCTGACCTACTTTAGTATTAAACCAGATTGTGTCTGTTTAACAGTCATCACCCTTCCTGGGGATGGCAGTTGAATAGGGGGATGCTCGGCATATCCCTGCAAAGAGCCTCAACAAGCCCCTTCAAGGGACCCAGGATACACTCAGGAATGGGGGACACCTTAATAGTATCTTCACGGTGGGTGGGGGGCAAATGCCCAATACTTACGGAGCTGCATGGCCTTCACTTTTTCCAATCCTCGCCGGTCCACTAAGACAGGTTCTTTAGCCCGTCCCCTATTCAAATTTCCAAAGCATATTTCCTCCCTCTTTTCCAGAGGTTGGCACAGCCAAATGGTTCTCCAGACACAGGGGATAGGCCCCTTGGAGCTCACCTCCAGGTTTCCTGTCACCTTTTTCTTCTTTTGGGTCCACAGGAAGTGTTCAGCTCACAACTACATGGGGCCACTCTTAACCGTGATATAGAGGGAGCTAAAGACACTGTCAGTTCCAATTGCTGCGGCATTTCTTCCAGCTGCCCAGCTGCTGCCTCTGTACCTGTGGCCATTGCTGCCTGCTCTGCCTTCGCCACCTGCCTCCACCAGCACACCCAGAGCAGAGCTTCCCAGGTGCCTGCGCCGTGACAACCAGAACACCCAACTGGGGCTGCAGCCCTCTGGCCCCATGGCTTTTGTCAAGTTTGTTCCAGGTCTGTGCAGGGTGGGAGAGGGGAAAGGGGAACCAAAGCCCTGTTTTCCCTCCTCTTCCTCTGAATCTTTCACTACAACGGGGAGGGGGACTCTTTCGAAGGTCCTCCTTTTGGGCGCAGGTCTGGGCCTCCAGGGCATCCTGTCTTCCTCGGAGCTCTCATAACTGCCACATCTAGAAGCATATTCTCCTCTCCCTTAGCCCCCAAGACTTCTGCTCCCTCACGGAGCTTTTGTGCCTTCACTGCATCATGAAGCTCAGTCTCCATTTCAGCTTGCAAAGCTGAAAGAAACACTTAGCCTGCAGCCCTTCCGGCCCCCACCAATGCCCACCTGGGCACTCAGCTTCTCTAGGGTCTCCCCTACCACCCACAGGGCCTTTTCTACCATTTGGGTATGCCACTAACATTGGGCCAGTCCTGAGAGGTTGGAAACCAAGCCACCAGGAGCCCGGTCACCACATACTACATGCTGGTGGCCAGCCACCCTTCCTGGCCCCCTTTTGGGGGTCCCAATGGCTCCTCCATATTCATACCATACCGCCTGACAAATCCATACTGCCTATGCCAATAGTCTTGCAGCCCTTTAAGGCCAGGCAGATTCATGAGATTTGGGCAGACAGAAGAAAATTCCGAGCTTTCTGGATGTCTGACATGCCTTTATGCTGAGGTGGGGAGATCCATGCATGCCACTAGCTGTGTGTCACACTGCATGTCCCCCTGTGGAGAAGTCCTGACTGCCTTATATACTAAGTGCACACAGAGCCAGCAAGGTGACAATACTGACCTAGTTATGTAACAGAGCTTCATCCTATGCATGCAGCCCATTACTCAAGGCCACAAGAACAGTCACCTGGACATCCAGGTAAGGGAGCCTGACTGACTTTATTTACCCTACACTCCTCTATTTAAATTCTGACCCCTGATTCTCCTTTAAAGACTCTATATTCTTTTTGGTTTTCCAGATGGAAGTTCCCTTTTAACTCACACACCACATGCTACAAAATCTAGAGAACCTATTAGCATTATCTTACCATCTTAGCATTACTACTTTGAAATACTATTCTTCCTCATTGAAACTTTTTTCTTTCGTAGTCAAAACCTTACTCTTATCCTCTTTCTTGTTTCTATAATTGACAAAACTTTCTGTAACTCCCCTCGTTCACTGAGGACTTTTGCAATGGGACTGTCCACCTCTCACACTCCAAATTTTGCCTTCACCTTAACTTTCACTTAACTCAATTTTAGCCTTGGTAATCCCATACCTACATTCTGTATTTTAATGGCCCAGATCGTTGGCACAGCTTCTTAGCCTAGACCTTTACACTGAAACAGTGCATGGCCAACTTGTTTTTCCAAATGTCAACCTTTCCTGGCATCCGTCTTGGAACTATTACTCTACTTAGAGGTTGAAAACTCTGTGAAAGCTACATGAACCAAAGTGGCATATCTAAAATAATTAACTTCTATGTTATATCTGAAGATGTATATAATATTTTTATAAACAAAATAAGCTTATTTTTATAAG